>JACDOX010000048.1:4598725-4627865 GCA_014549065.1 Cardinalis cardinalis
CCTCACCTTTCCAAGTGAGCTGGTCTTCAAGCTCCAAAGCAAAGAGCATGCCCTTCTTCTCCTTTGGCTAACTGGAAATAAGGCTGTCTTGTAATGATTTCTATCCTGAGTATTTAATTTCATAGCATTTGAGGAAGAAACTCATGTCTTACTGAGTTTTCCACAGCCTAAGTTTAGCAACACAACTCTCCTTCTGGTTTCCACATGTTTACAAAAGATGATGTATATCCCTCTGGAAATGGATTACCAGGTCTGTAMAGTCATACTTGCATGTTTGTGTGTTTCCATAAACATCGGCTAAGGAGTCAAAGACAGCTGGAGTCACTCCATGGCTGAAGTGTCTGCTCTCAGCTTCACTTACCTTGTGGAGCAGGCTGTCATGGCATTACCTGGAAATCTTCACATTGGAGTTCAGGAGAGAAAGTAAAAGAGAGAAAGAAAAGTTTATCTGGCACATAGCATCCTCCACATTCCCTAAAAATTATGTGTTGCTAACAGCAGGACTGCCATAGAGCAGAAGACATTTGCAAAATCCCTGCAGACTTGTGGTGGGTCTCTGTAGAGTCTAGAAGGATGGAAAAAGGAAGACAGATGAGATTTATAAATGTTTTCTTTCTGAATTAGACAGTGGATGTGTCAGTTTAAAGGGAGTAACATGTAAGTTTAACTCCTTCTCACAATAGAATATAAACTGTGGTKTGAGTAAAGGGTTTTTGCATGATGTCTGTATCTCCTTCTTCCCTCTCTTTAGGTAGATAAATCTTCCTCTCCCCATACCTCGATGTTGAACACCAAGATGTATCAGCATGTGGCCACTGGAATTTGGACAGTCACATCAGCATAAGGAGAGATTATGGTGAGCATTATGGCCTTCTGGTATTGAATACAGAGAAAATAAGGACCAACAGGTGAGCACAATGCTGCAGGCTGGCCAAACAAAGCTCAGTATCAAGGGCTGTGGGGGTGTTGAGGTGCCACCTGGGCTACCAGCTCAATTACTCAGCTCAGCTGGAGAGAAAAGGCATAGCAAAGAAGATGGCATCTGTGTTTTTGAGTCCTCAAAGGCTATCTGTGGAGAAGGTAAACTCATTTGGMACCTACTTTAAACCCTGCATATTGTATACCCACCGTTGACCGGAGGAAAAATAGATGGTGTTGGTACATGGTGGAACAGTTCAAAGTGAGCTTAACTAATATATAAATACATCCAGGGTACACCTGGTAAAACATTTTATTTTTTTAGACATTGCAGGTTTATGTTGTATTTGCAAATCCATCTATTTGCATGTTGAAGTGTAATTGTGACACCAATATCACCAGCCCCATGACTATTGCACAAATGGAGAAGTAAATATRGATTTTCTCCCCAACAACTGAGACCTTAAGGGTTATAGCTCAGCATCTGAGAGCAGTAGGTCATTTGACACATTTAACACCAAAGAAATGTCCCTCATGGTGTTACAACATCGGTTTTAAAGCTCTTAATTACAGACCTGTCCGACCCAGGAACAAGGGTTTCATATCTTTCAATCAGCTGAAGGAGTCTTCCTGACTGCTGCAATGTCTTCAAGAAAGATATCTGAGCTGAGTGTGGTCGTTGGGAGAGCAGCACTGTATTATTCATAGGAATATGGCAGGTATGCAAACTCCTGTTGAGTTTCCAAATTGCATTCAGCTTTTCCACGAAGTAGTCCGGGCATTTTTCTCATTCATAGAGGAAAGGTACTCCCACAAAGCAGATCAAAGGGAAATAGGAGCCTAGCACTCAGAGGAAAGATCCTTTCCTTCTTTGTGCCCCGTCAGCACAGGAAAAAGTGACAAACAAGTTCCCTCCTTTCCCACAGCAAGGTAGGCAAAGCACAGCACCATATCAAAGGGACGAGCCACGAGGTTCACATGCGGCACCGCTCTGTGTCACAAGCTGCTCAGCCACCTCTGCCCCAGCGGCGCTTGCTCACCAGGTATTATCTTCCAACAATTTACCTCCATGGCTCTCAATGGGAAGCACTAAGACACTCTCTTTCAGGAAGAAGAAAAAGGGATCAAGTAAATAAAGAGGCCAAATTACCTGAACGCACCAAGAAATATGAAGGGATGAATTTAAAAGAGTCTGTGTGGTGTGCTGTGTTTTGTCATCAGACAGCACTGCTGCTGGCAGTGGGAGGCCAAAGCAGCACCTTTAAGCGCAGAGAAGCTGCTGAAAACAAACCTGAGACAATGAGACCCTCTGTGGAGCCAAGAGAATTTTCATGAGTATCAAGATCAAAATCAACATGTTGCGGTGTTTTTATTTTTTGTCTCCTAATTTTGAAGATAAATGCCTCAATTAAAAACTGTATTTTCTGCAATTGTTTAGAATAAAAAATGGAAATGGAGAAGAAAAGGTGAAGCAAAAGGATTTTTGACATCAGAAGCAAACTGGGTAAGATATTTTCCTCCCCATTTTTTCCTGCAAGCATAGACAGTTCCAGCCGGGACAGGTCACCAAGAAACATTGCAAGATGTAGCTGGTAAAAGGGGCGCAGATCCATCAGAAAGTCTTTACGGGACTGCGTCTTTGTGCCACATGCTGGGTCAATTATGGTGGCCATGGCCAAGCCTGCAGCTCCCTGGGAGAACACATCCCACTGTGAAGCTAATCTTTGTAAAGTGTTCCCATATAAACAGCTGCYGCACCAGCAGGTAGATGCTAGGCACCAGGGAGCCTGGAAAGCAGGGCAAGAGATGGGCAGGAGCATATCAAAGACAATTACATGCAAGTAGGTTTTTTCCGTGGGTTTTCCCTTCCTCACCCTGCAATGGAAAAAACCTGAGATCATGGATGGGGCATAAAAAAATGGATAAAGGAGAGGACTTAATTTGTAGGTGGGCTTGAATTTTTAATACTGTGCCCCAAGGAAACCACTGCCTAGACAGCCCAATACTATCTGGAGTGACTAATAAMGGCAGGAATTATGGCACAGACCCCCATAGTCGTCTCATCTATCTAAGCCAGTGAACAAGCAGATGCTTTAGCTTTCTCCGCCCAGGAGGCTGAAATTCCCCTCATGAAGAGCCTTCTAACATWAATTGCAGAGACACAACCTGCCTTTCTATAAGACAAATTAATAATTTCCTTAATCCATCATCGGGAAATGGAAAGCTTTGATGCTTTAATTCCTTTCCTGTGACCATGGCAACAACAAAAAGGAAGGGGGGGATGTTAATTTTCTCATCCATGAGAATTTCGGCAAATAGTATGTTAGCATTCTTTGCCTGTAAGTGAGTCTTGGCTATAGAGAAGTCCAGAGAATCACACAAAAGGCAGGTTACACAATCAGACACCTCAGACATAATGGTACAACGATGGGAGGGAAGCTGGAGCTAGACTTCCGCAACATCACTCAGGGCAGAAAATGCAGAAGGGCCGTAGCACTGTGATTATTTAACCCAGTTCCATCACTCTTCAGGGACAAAAACCAGCTCACCACAGTGTTGTGCTGGGGGCATTGAAGCCCACTGATGCTCAGAAAGGGAGACCTGTTAAAATTAGCATGGTTTGACCTTCTCCAAAAAAAGAAACAGAACACGAGGACATGATTCTTAGTCTGCAGTACAGGTAGTTACAACATTAAACTTGGTTATTGCATGAAAGTGCAGTGCATGTGTGTACATGTATATAAATACACATATCTGTGTACATACATTCACATATGTCTCACATGCCCATACCTCACAGTCTAATGTATGTTTGCATGCACACTACCAGCAGTCAAAGAAGTCTCTAGTACCCAGATGGCAAATCCTTTTTACGTCATGCACAATGTGCAGATGCATGAGTAAACACACTTTCCCATCCAAAACACTTGGCCTCATCCATGTGCTCCATGAAGATCAGTCTGATGTGTGCTACACCCTGCAGTACCTAGGAGGATGTTAGGCCTCATGGGCTAAAGCAATGCTGGGGAACACACACCAAAGTGTGGCTGGTTGCAGCACAGAGCTCACACCCTCTAACTTACAGGTTATAGACAAGACTCCACTTCTTTTCCTTAGGAGCACAAGCTCACCCTCCATGCAAACAGCCTTACTTTCACAAATCCAGTCAGCTGGAACAATCCAGGAACATGCAAAACAGCCAGGGTTCAAAAAAACCCTGAGGTTTGTGTACAAAAATGCTCACAGAGCTGATACTAAATGCAGCTCCACTGATTGTTCTGCAGCAAGGAGAGGCTGGATTCCTAGAGTGTGAATCAGGCTGCATGGTTTGAGGGAGGCTGATTCACCCAAGTTTGACTATGCTGGAACTGGTAGAGCCAAGGCTTTGCGTAAGTGGAGGTATCAAAGCCAGGATCTAACATCCATAATCCTCAAACTGAGTGCGTGTCCAGTCGAGAGGAGTCTGCATTCAGCTGCTCTGAGGAGCTTGTGTCTCTGACATGGTCCATGGGCTGCCTGGTCTGCTTGGAGGAGATGCTGCCCCTGCACCTGCACTCTTGTCCAGCTTGGATGCACAGGTTGTGTTTTCTAACACACACTTCTGGCACACATTTGTCTTTCCAGCTGCTCAGGCACTGAAAGCATAGTAAATGCAGAACAATTTCTGCTTCATTGATATTAAATAAAAAAAGTTTTGACTTTATGGCTGCTGAGGGGTACAATGTGATTTCAGGTAGGCACAAAAATATAGTGCAGAGCTTTGAATGGGCCAAGRACTGTCTAAAGGACATATCTATATTCAACACTGAGCACTCCRACCAGCTCTGTGAACATCAGACCCAGCTGGTGACAAAAGCTGGGACACTTCCCTTCTCTGGAAAGCAAACCTCATTTACTCAGTCTTTGTTCATGGTGAGACTTGGCCAGTAGGCATAGTGAAGCTAAATTTTACTAGCTTCATGAAGCAGCCCTCTTGAATTAAGAGCCTGTGCAATCAAAGGAGCAGAGTGCCTTTCAAAGGCACTGAGCTTGTTCAGCTGCTCCTCAGAGTTTCCTTACCAGCGGGATGCCTCCCCAAGGATCATGTCCTGCACAAATGTATGGTTTCCCCAGACAACTGCTGTCTGTTGCATTTTTCTGCATCATTAAAACCCAAGGCAGCACTATGCCAATAGGACTGAGAAATAGAAACAGCAAGCAGTTGCTGCGATGCTGTGTTTCATAAGGTGGGTGAGAAATTTCCAAAGAAAAAGAAGATGAACTTCCCACAACAAAATTATAATTAAATGCATTTACCTTTCACTCTGTGCTTAATYTGCATTTCTAGAAGTTCATGTGGACCCATTTAACCTTCAGAGAACATTTATTCACTGAAGATGGGTAGTCACTAATTGATCCCACTTCAGCTTAATACCTTGCCTTTTGTGCTACCTTCAAACTGTAAAACACAGATGTAAAAGAGTATGCTGGTGCCCTTCTACCAGCACAAATCCAAAATAAAAAAGAGTTTGAGCATCTCTACCACCTATCATTTAGCCCGTTTCAGAATTCAGGGTGCCTACAGAAGATGGACAAGCAGGCCTTGGACACCCACAATGGATTGGGAGAGTCAACTAGAGCTGTGCATTAGAAATGCCTTTTGAATGCCTGTAAYGCAGAGTATGGGTCTGTTTAAGGCAGAGTTTACAGTGAAGTTTCCCTGCACRGTCACAGTTTTGTGAAGTGCAAACAGGGAATAAGAGTACCTACAGGAGCCAGTGGCAGTCTGGTTTTTTGGCTATGTGGGTAGAGCTGATGCACCTCATAGTTTAGGGAAAACAGAAGTTCTCAGGAGGACAGAGAGAGACACAGATGTATATTTTGTTTACTGTTAGGGATATTAGCTTTAGCACATGCGTGTGTGTGTGTGTGTGGGCTTAGAGGATTAAGCGTGATTGTGCATTGATGGTCAATACTATTTGCATTTTATCATGTGTAAATGATATTAACACAGAAGTTATGATGCAATGTGAAGCAAGTTTCATTATCCCTCATTAAAGCAGCTCTCTCTTGCAAGTGCAAATGTACTGGAAGGCCGACCTAARTGTAGAAGAAGCTGAATGGTGATCCTTATCTTAATGAACAAATACAATTAGCCAAGTGTAAGAGTGTCAGGTATTGAAATTATCCTCTATAGTACCTTCTGTCTTTTATTTCTCTGCCATGAGCATCTCCTGATGGTATCAGAGCAGTATCTCATCACAGCACCTGGCAAAAACTACCTGAGGGTCCATGAAGCATCATATCTGGCCAGTCAGTCCAGGTCCAGGGTAACCAACCATTTCTCCTGTGGTTAGACTTCCTCAAATGTACACTTAGACTTTCAGGACATCCTGGGGAAGGTTTCTATTTCATGCCTTTCAGCTTTCTTGACTGTCTCAAAGAGGGGACAAAGCCTCAATCCCCTCTACCAGAGCTGGTGTCCCTTGCAAAGGTTGCTCCACTGGCAATTTATGATATTGAAGATCTGAATGAAGGGTCTGCAGAGAGCCCTTGCCATCCTTTCAGGAATTCTCTTGATAAAAGTGTGGCAAGGCTACGACATCCTTTCTTCATTTTGGTTGCTGATCTCCTTTAATTTGTAATACCTATCACAAACAACCAAAGATTTTCATCTTTCACAAAGGCCCACTGATAAACTGGCCTTTGTCCCTCTGGAGTGAGATTTCTGCCAAGAAAAAGAGGGCAAATAACAAGAGTTCCACAGATGGAATGTTTCAAAACCAGGTTACACACAATCATAGAACAATTTGAATTGTAAGTGACCATTAAAGCCCATCTAGTTCAACATCCCTGCAAGAAGTAGAGACATCTTCAACCAGATCAGGTTACTCAGAGCCCCATCCAACCTGGCCTTGAATGTTTTCAAGGATGGAAACCACTGTCCTCTCTGGGAAATCTGTTTCAGTGTTTCACCACTCTCATTGTAAAAACTTTCTTCCCTCTGTCTAGTGTAAATCTACCCTGTTTCAGATTAAAACCATTACATCTTGTCCCGTTGCAACATATCTTTCCAAAATGTTTGTCCCCATCTTTCTTATAAACCTCACTGAAGTACCAAAATCACAGGAAGTTCTCCCTGGGGCCTTCTCTTCTCCAAGTGGAATAACCCCAGCTTCTTCATAGAAGAAGTGCTTCAGACCACTGCTCATCCTTGTGGCCTTCCTCTGGACTGACTTCAGCAGGTCCATCACCTTCTGATATTGGAGGCCCCAGAGCTGGACACAGTACTCCAGGTGGGGTCTCAAAGAGGAGTAGAAGGAGACAATCTCCTCCCTCACCCTGCTGTCCATGCTCCTTTGGACACAGCCCAGGATATGGTTGGCCTTCATGACTGTGAGCACACATTGCCAGGACATGTCCAGCCTCTCACCCACCTGCACCCCCAAGTCCTTCTTAGCAGGGCTGCTCTGTATCTCTTTGTCTTCCGGCCTGTATTTATCCTGGGGGTTGCTGGCTCAAATCATCTCCCTGCCCTCCATGTGCCTCAGCACAGCTAGAAGGATCTGCTACATGACTTTCCCAGGCACTGAGGCTGAGAGGTTGGTACTTCCCAGGCTGTTCCTTTCTACCCTTTTAAAAAATGAATGTAGTATTTTCCTGCTTTCAGTCCCCAGGAACTTCACCCAGCTACCATAGTCTTTCAAATATCATGGAAAGATATAGGGATATATGAAGAGATTCATGGATTTGTATAACCATGCCAAGTGAATGCAAATTATAAGAGCTGCTGTTGCTCCAGACTTGACTCCATTGATTAATAGGCACCATGTGCAACACATATTTTGGGACACAAGGACTTCTTCCCTCTCAGTCAGGGCAAGGGACATCTTGCYTCATCAGAGCAATGGAAACTTGAATCTTTGTGTGATCCTGCATCAAAGAGACATCTGGGACTGTCTGGGCTCTTCCAGCCAAAGAGCTACATCAGAATTGATTGCCAAGACTATTTCAAACGAGTATTCACAGAGTGCAATGATTAAGACTACTTGTGGACATTTATTTCTAGTCTAAAGTCCTCTAACATTTTCAAAGCAGCAAAAATATTTTTACCTGTTAGTACGATTCTATAAAGATGTCCTTCTTGATCTAGCCTCTATCCCCAGTATTTTTTCAAGGAAGCAAATTGTTTCATCTGGATTGGACAAGCTAATTTAAGTAGAGAATTTAAGGTTAAATTCAGGAGAGGTTTAGGCACTGACTTTTAGGYGATCTGGCCTCCAGCATTTCATGAGCCACACTCAGAATCCCTGTGTGCCTGATGGCAGAATTTGGGTGCTTCAAGACTTGAACACAACAGAGCTGGCAGGATGCAGTGGGATCTTCTTGAAGGGAGCATGCAGCTGCTGACATTGAAGCAACAGGAAAAGTGGAGGACAAGGGTGTATCTGCAATTCTCTCTTGCACTAAAAGCCCCTTGAGGCTGGAGTGAGGCAACCCTGTCTGCCTGGGATCCATTGTCTGGAATCTTCTCCTGGAGATTGGTACCTACGCCCTTTATTTCAAAAGACTCCACACAGATCAGTCTTTTAAAAACAAAGCAGGAAGAAGAAAAGGTGGTGATAGCTTTTATTATATAATGCCTTGGTATTCAAAGTATATGCTGAGGAAGTGGGAGGCCTGGGTTCCTCTCCCGCCCCAGCCCGAGGGGCCCAAACCCACATCTCCCACATCCCATGAGAGTGCCCCAACAACCAGGCTGGAGGCTACCTTGGGCGGAGGAGCCTCCTCCACCCCTGCTTTGAAACTGCCACACTCTGCAGCCAGGAATTTCTGACTCGGGAGGGCGGAGGGGGCTGCGAGGGAGAGCAAGGAGGGAGCGTGTGCCTAATGCCGCCAGCTCGCTCCGCGGCTGTCACCAGGGAGCGGGGAGCCCCGGGCTGCCGCCTCACTGCCCTGGCAGCTCTTCTMCTGGGAGCTTTACACGCTGACTGCAGGTTCTGGCATCCAAATTCCTCCTCTCTCCTTGCCATCGTGACTCTAGGAAAGGCTTTTAGCAAGGAGGCACTGCGTCCTCGCCCCTGAGCTCACCGCCCTGGGAGGCAGCAGGCCGGGGCCTCCTTTGCCCCTCTCCCACTTGCTCCAAGGCTTCTCCCACATCTTTTGGAGCAGTTGTTTGGAGCTGGAGCTGCCACGGCGCTGCATGGAGACGTGCCAGGTGCAGCTACCAGGGCCCACCGAGCCCCTGTACAAGCAAAATCCTTGTTTTCTCCACGTCTTGTTTTCTCCAAGCTGCAAGCTTTGGCCATTCTGGAGACACCAAGGAGGGTGGTTCTGGGCGCCTRGGGGAGCTTCAAGGTAAAGAGTCAGGTGTTTCAAGGGTTTCCAGCCAGCTACAGGGTTAAGTAGCAGTAGAGTTGTGTTTTCCAGAAAAGCTGCCTGAACACATGGATTTCAACCCAATTTATACCCTTTGGTTTTGATCTTACCTACAGCAGAGGAGGTTTCTTTCTTTCCAAGCAGGCACGCTGGGTGGCAGACGGAATTAATGTCCCCTCCCTGATGCTAGGCAATAAATCAACTCCTCACTAAAATTTGGGATTAAGAGTCGTCCAGAGAAATCAAAGTGGGAAAATCAAACACTTTCCTCAACTTCAAGGCAATGGATGGGAGAAGAGGGACACACTCATCTTGAATCACTCAGATATGATGATTTCATGTTAAAACTCTAGCATTGCTGATACTTCTTCCAGTCTAAGATCAACTTTCCCAGTTAAAAATTAGGAAAAAAAAAAAAGAAAAGAAAAAATGAATTATGCAAACAATTTAACAGCARGGACCAGTCTTTCTTACATTTCTCTCAGGAAGGGCAAATGGAAGTCCTGAACAGCTATGAACAACAGTAGCCACGGTTTCAGTAAAAGGGCCAAAATATCCTGTGAGCTCGGCAGCCATCATGAGCCAAGAAGTCATGAAAAGGCACATTACGGTTAACAATATCTGATAGAAGCTTGCCTCAGTATCAGTTCCAGGGAAAGGTTGAACTGATAATAACTTTACCAAAAAAAAAAAAAATTTTTTGCAGATTGGTAGGGGAACTTAAGAATGGGATAGTTTTCTTCTGAGGGAAAAAGCATAATATTTTCACAGATTTCTAGGTGAATTTTCAAAAAAAAAAAAAAAAAAGCAGCTGGAAGGAAAAGCAGATTTTCTGGTAAATCTGTAACAACAGCATCAGCAGCTCCAACTGGTTTGTTGCCCATTCCTTTTGGCAGCCCAGTCACCTCCCAAAGATCTACATGTCTCTATTAAGTAATCCATTTGGCTGCAGCAAAGGCTTCCCCATTAGCCACTTAACCAGCCCATTAAGAGGTCCTCCTAAGCACTGTGGGCTGYCATACCTTCCTCGCAGAGCATCCATCAGCCTTGCAGGGTCCAGCACACATCCTGAAAATCAGAMAAGAACAGTTTTCTTCCTGTGAGACAGAGACCTCTGAGGGAAACCTCACTGTTGCTTCCTTCACGCTCTAGGAAGCTCTTCCTAAAAATTTCTCCTTTCTGGAGGGCTCCTTCTCCTCCAAAACATGCCAAATTACTCCCATGGGGCAGAGGCACAGTCAGCCAGTGCACTTGTAGGGACACCTGCGGGGAACAGGCTTTGGCCATCCCAGGCACAGGGTAAGCACCTGCTCTTGCTTACCAGCAGCACTTGGCCTTTCACTTTCTGCTTTCAGCAACTTGAAGTGGTTCTGCACAGAGTCTGTTGCAACTTCTCACATGCACAGAAATGCACAAAGAACCTAGGCAAGTAAAACCTGTGCAGGGAGACTCCTTTAGGCCTGCTCCATCCCAGCAGACTGCAGGCATCTTGCTGTTCTCTACATTCTTTTGGCRTGTGCAGAGGCATCTTCCTGTTCCCCCAAGCCCATGATGGTCTCTATCACTTGCTGCTGGAAAAAGCAGCGGAGACTTTTCCACAAAACTATTTGAAAAATGCAGATTCCCTTCCCTTCTGTGTTGATGTGCATGCATAATGTGACACATCATTCAAGTAAATCTAGTTTTTTTGAGAGGAATACACACAGAAATGAACAGGCACATGCTTTCCTGAAACCAGATGAAAACGAAATTTTTATTTGCAGGTAGGGACATTTATACCAACTGACACAGAGAAAACACTCCTTATT
The DNA here is from genome assembly GCA_014549065.1 of Cardinalis cardinalis. NCBI lineage: Eukaryota > Metazoa > Chordata > Aves > Passeriformes > Cardinalidae > Cardinalis > Cardinalis cardinalis. Next base: position 4,609,810 of record JACDOX010000048.1, read on the forward strand.
TTCTCTGATGTATTATGAATATGACTCAAAAAAATCAACAAACATTAACCACATACATAAACGCGTGATCTACACAGAATGCTTAAAAGTAATTGCAAAAGGATTTGTTGAGTAATTCCAGAAAAAAAAAAAAGATTGTCAGAAGACAACCTGGTTGTGGGAAGAGGCACTTAATTCACTGCATGAATGACTCACAGTGAATTACTTGCATAACTCCACTCAAGGAAATCACTACTCTGCAAAAGTGCATACATGTTAAATCAACCAGAACACAGAGCGGTCCATATTCTTGGTACAATGCTGCCTTCCTGCTGGTACAGAATGAGGAAAAATCCTCTCAGCTGGACTGGGAGGGGGAGAAATCCTCTCTTTTGCTATCCTGGCAATGTTTTCAAGAGACAGTTCAAAAGTGCTCACTTGTCCTATTCATGCTTGGCACTTACATTGAAAAGAAAATCTAGGCCTGTAATATTCAAGAACAAGATCTTGTTGACAGTGAAACTTTGACTAATAAATCTGAGGCTGCACTTCCCACTCAACTTAATTTAATGCCATAAGATAATTATGGTCCTTTCCTAGAAAACAGAGAGCTCCATAAAGAAGGTCAGCTGGCATGAACACTAGCAAGATYGACTTTCTTCAGAATACACAGAATAAATAACTCCTTCCTTTATTTGCTATCTGTGCTTGAACTGTGAGGTACAAAGCTTACTGGAATTAAACAAAGGGAACTATTTTTCACTGTTTCACCTCACTTTAATTCCCCATAGCATATCCAGAACTGAAAAATAGAAAGGCAGAAAGAGAGGGGGAAAAAAGAAAAAAACGCCATAGCTCTTTGCAAGTCTCATGAGCCTGACCAGCACAACCACAATCCACCAGCCATACTTTGGGCACCACATTCAGATGTTACTGTGAACAGATGATACACATCCCCTTGGATGCAGCACAGTGAGTTACACTGCATAGACTGGGAGCTTATTCTCTGGGTATAGTGGATGCAGAAACTTCAGCTACTATTCCAGAGCCCTTCTGTTAGGAGCTTTATTGCTTCTAAGAGCAGCTTGGTCTATAGGGAGACTTCACTGCCTATATGTTGGAGGAGCAGCAGCTGCAGCAGGAACAGCTGAGCATAGGGAGCATCCCATCTTGGGCCAGAGCTCCACATGGTAGCAATGGTGCTCAGGGCAACAGCATCCTTGGGGAGGCAGGAGAGGCGAGTTTGCCTTGGTAGAGCTGCCCAGCAGCTGAAGTCCTGACTGCAAAGGGCAGACCTGTCAGACCTGTGTGGTGGCAGCTGCAGCCTGGGCCATCTCCACCCCACTGGGGCCAGAGAGCAGGAGTGAACATGAGCAAATGGATCCTGCTGCCCAACAACATCCCAGCTATGCTGACAGAATGGAGTAGAAGCCCTAGCTCCTCCTGGTGTTTCTACAGACAATCAAATAAAATGCATAAATACTCCCTGGAACTTGGACTTGAATCTAGGCTTTTCCTTTGTCYTGCTGTAAACAATGCCCCATGTCATTCACTCATGGTGAACATTCCCATCAAAAAGATCCTCAATATTAAGTTTTGATTATGCACTAGATGGGAAGATCCAAGCAGCTCAGCCTAAGGAAAACCTACAACACCCAAAAGCATGCTCTAAAAAACCGGGGTATCCCATGCAGGAGAAGGACAAGAGCTCTGGTGCAGCTTTTAACTCATGTGTTTGAAGAAAGCAAGTATGATCCCAGTATCCATGTTGAACACAGTAACTTAAAAACCAGATGTGCCCTGGCTCCTGGATGGCAGTGGGACTACCTCCAGTTTCTCCTCAAGGTTATTGTACTTTTCAGCATGTGCTGAATCTGTGGATAAGATCCATAGGGAATTTTTTATCTCAAAACAGATGAAGCTATTGATTCCAGGCCAGTTTGGGAGTTAAGAAGTGCCAAGGTGCAGACAGTGGAAACCTGGTTTCATACATCAGAGTATGGCCCTGATTCTCTGCAACATTAATATTGCTCCAAATCTATGAACCAGCTTTAAACACAGAGTTTATGAAATTCATGCTTGTTTTGTGAGCAGATTCCTAAGAATCATCTTTGGCTTTGTGACTWAACAGCACCTCTCTTTTGGGCAAGGGAACAAATCTCCCTCTTCCACTACTAAAAGAGAACTGCTGTATTAACACAGGAGCACACACATTTGGCAAGTGCTTGCTCTGGGAGGATATAGCTCCAGATGGATATTGCACGTCCCACAGGCGACTTGTGCTGTGACAACCCAAGCCAAATTCACTTAGAGGCAACTAAGCTGCATGGTGGTTGTGAGGTAGACTTTTTGTAGAAAGAGAAATTCTTAACATATATTCTATGGTAGAAGAAAAGAGATAACAATTCACATTGTACCAGGTCCTGCAACTTGCTGCACTGAGGTATTATTGACAAATGCACAATTCAACCAGTACTAAAAATCCTCCACCAAAATAGCAGAGTCAAGTACTTGAGACAGTTGGAAGACAAAGGGAAGAGTTTTACATGGTTTTCAGAAAAAGCAGTTTCCAAGTGTCTTGTTAAATTAAGCAACAAACTCATCAGACAGAAGCACAGGACTGAGAGGTAACACCAGATTTTGGAGTTATGCTGTTAACCCACCTCATTTCTGCCCACTCACCTTCCACATTTCCACTGTCCAGCCCAAGCGAACTCGTCAGCTGCTTTGGGCAGAGACCATATCCTGTCTGCACTGGTGCAACTTCAGTGGTTCTTCCATCACAGTTTTTTAAAATCTATTTGCAATACTTTTCAGCAATTAAAGCTRAAATCTTGGTAATGTGATCTGAAAGATCTGAGACTGGAGAAAACTGGTAAAACCAAGCTGGCATGTATTACTGTGTTTTGTACTTCCAAGTGCATTTTCAGCTCTTGGGGCTACTGATGCCACCAAGAGGTGTTTTGAGATGTCAGACATGTCCTGACTTAGCTCAGCCCATAACTTCTGCCTTCAGCCACATATTTACAATGACAACAGACTCAAGACAGGCCTCTGAGAAATGCCTTTTATTGTATGACAGCAGTTGTCATGTGAACGTCCACAAAAKAAACCATTCCACAGTAATGCCAAAATAAAATTATTACAACAAATGCAAGAACCAAACCAAACMAAAACCAGAGTTAAAATGATGAAAAAGCAGCGCGCTGTTACATAGTGTAAAACATACACAGAAAGCCACATCTTCTGCAAAATTGTCATGCTCATCACCATCACAAGGAAGAAGTGATTTCAATTCTTTCTTCCCCCCTCAAAAAAAAAAAAAAAAAAAAAAAAGGCAGATTTTGAAGTGAGATATTTCAAAGGGTCAATTAAACAACAACAAAAAAATAGCAGCATTTCTGCTGATTCTTTTTGCAAACAGCATTACTGAGGCTGGTCAGAAAGTCCTCCCTCTTCCAAAGAGCAGTACAAATGGTATCACAGAAGATACACCCATCTRGCAAATGGTGCAGTTTACTAAAGAGAATTTTTGTCCTTAAAACAAGGAAATAAGTAAAACATGAAATAGTCTATCCTGGCAAACTGTGGCTTTGGAAATGCCAACATGCTCTGTTGGCTCACAGTGGTCTTTGGAGAAGGGGTGGAGCAAAGACATATCAAAACAAATGTATGAAAAACAATTCTCTGGATCAGAAGTAGAGGCTGTTCCCAGATTTTTACACCTAAGAAACAAGAGTTGTGTAACTGATGATTTTCAGAATAACTGTATAAAATTATATTTATTAGAAATAAGACTCTGRAATACTTTAAGGCACCTCATGGCAAAGAAATATTTTAAAGGCTTGAATAACTCAGGAGACTCAGTTCTTTTTCCAAGATCCCCAGTAAGGTATGCAACTTAGAGTAACCTGCTTTGCTATTTTCAAATAAAGCAAAACATTTTTCAAAATGGAAGCTTAAAACTATTTAAGTTTTTCTTTGTAAGGAAACATAAAATACCCTGTTGGAAAGATAATGTATTCATTTAACAGACCAAGACTTTCACCACATGAAGGCCTTCTTCTTTCCCTGATTTGAGTTCTGCCATTCAGGTCCACTGTACCTTTTTTACACAATTAAAATGAAATGGGTCAGTCGGTCTTAAATCAACATCTGAACAAAACAGCTATCAACAATACCAGCAAAACCAGTTTCCTGAATAAAATATTTTTGTTGCTTTAAACCAAAAAGATGAAATAATGGCAATGACAGACATGAATGACTTGCTATCAGTTGTTCTACTCAACAATTTATGGGTTTCAAGTGTGATTTTGTAAGAAATTTGTTTTGTCTTATATTGATATTTGATACCTACAGCAAGTAGTGTCCTGCCAAAACACATAGAGAAGCAGAATCAGCATTTTCAGAGATACCTAACATTTTTGTGCACATTCAAAAAGCTACAGGATCAAATTAATTCTAGCTTATAGACTGATAGCTAGATCAGTCAGGGTCTCATACGAGTGAGTCTGCAGCAGCCAGCRTTTTGGAGTTCTGCTCTGAAATATAACTTACCAGAGATTCATTTCAGAGCTGAAATGAACTAAAACTGTAATTATACCCTTGGTTTACGTGTGCAGATTTCCTTGGGTCTGATAAAAAAATATAAACTAAGGTATCTATGGCCAGGAGAACTTACTATTCTCTTATAGTATTTAAGTCTCTGTATTATACATCACATTTCTTCTTCTATAAGAACTAAGTGTTTAAAAATAATAAGAATTCCATATTGTAGAACACAGACTCTGAATATATTCACACTTCTCAAAAAAGAAGATAAACAAAGGAACTCAAACTCCCAACTCGATGAARTGCACTGCCTTCCTGGTCAGCTCACCATAGCTGTGTTTTGCACCACTCAAATGAGGTTTTTCCATGGCAAAGCTTGAGCAGAGTTTGGACACAGATCCATGGATCCTTGTCAAAAAGGTAGTTGTGGACAAGGCCATGAGGTTGAACTTTCTTTACACTACACAATCTCCTAGAATAAGCTAACGTGACTTTACACATTTAAACTTTACATCTTCACATACCCGTGCAATGCAACCACTACTCTCACTCAGTTGCAGAACAGCCCTATCCTCATTTCAGACAACTTTAAAAAAAAAAAGAAAAACAGCCACAGAACACACAGGATGAYAACTGTGTGCTAGGACACTGTGTAAGTGGACTGCAGCAGCTCAGAGAAGGGCCAAGCCATACAGAAAGTGGATGTGGCTGGTGTGTTCTCAGAAGGATCTGCCATAAGAACTGCACACACGAGCACATCTGTGCCACATGGCTTGGTGACTGGTAGCTGCCCCTGGCTGGCTGGTATCTTATCATCAGATGTAGCTCAAGCCTCCTGCTGCGCATCACTGTGTGAAGTTCAGTTCCAGTGATCTCAGTGGAACTTTTACAATGTAAGGTGCTACACTCTGCAGGAGAAGTGTTAGGACTTGACAAAAAAGGCTAGTGGCAAAAGCATCACATTTTGTAACTCCCCCCTAATGATTTTTAAGCATGCTAAGAGGATGCTACCAGCACGCASAGATGCCTGATGTTTGCTCCACAAGCTCCAAAAGCTCCTGTCCCTCAGAAAGCTGGCTGGTGGCACTGCAGACACAATCCCCTGTCTCATGGGATCTCACAGCAGGACAGCAAGCCCCAGTGCAGGGAGGGTGCTGTAACAGGGGAACAGGGACTCTGCCTCTCACCATCGGGCTGGCTCTGAGCAGGAAGACGTCCAAGATGAGTGGTTGTGCTGAGGCACAGGCTTTGGCCTCAATTTACTCCTCAGTAAGAAGTAGCTTTTTAAATTGCATTCTGGTAGAACTGCTTGAAATGAGAAACACTCGTGTTTGCCTTACTTTCAGACCACTGGATGAACACTGGGTAAATAACACTTGTTCGGCATTACAAAGGTAATAGCAAGCATCTTCAGTATTTTTTTAAAAAGCACAGTATTTTCCATTTCCTGAAGAAATCTCTTGCCTTTTAGTCTCTCCTGTGGCCTTTAAACAGCAAGATGAATAGATGTGTTTTCTACTGGACCTCAAAGAATAGCTCAAATTTTTTCAGATTTGAAAAGACCTGAAGCAGCACAGCACTTGCTTGGTTTATTTTTCAAACAAGGGAATAGTGCCTTTGTGCTGAAGTGCTTTGCCGAATCAGGACATAACTTATGAATATTGAACCCCTCTCTCACTGCATTCCTCTCTATCAGCAACTGCCATTTGAAACTACAGGTTGYATTTTCCTACTTATTCTGGCAGGATGGTAACTTCATACAGCTGAAGTTCAACAGAACCYCTGATGCAAAACTGAAGTTACATATTTTTAACATATATCTAATGAATTTGTTGTGTACCCTGCAGTTACAGCTTTGGCTTGAAGGCACAAATATTAAGGCACAATAAATGCAAATAATGTATACATTTCAATGTGTTGTGTTGAAGATAACTTTGTACTACACAGTATTTAGGTATAATGACATGTCATTCAAATATTTCCTCAAGTTATTTTAATACCTTTTTTACTTTGATAACCTGGGTAAAAAGAGGAATGTATGTTAAATTATTTAAATATTTCTTCAGTGCAAATGTGACAATTTTCTTCTGAAGTACAGAAGATTGAGACTGATTTTTCAGCATTTGGATTTTAGCAAAATAAAACTAGTATTTACATTCATCTTGAACAGCATTATTTGAACTGTTTATTAAAAAAAAAGTATATAGTACTTTTCTATCAAAATGAAAAAGTGTTTTTGGCTTCTTCAAGTTTTTTTCATACCAGCCTGCATAGGTACTTGTGACAGGTAGAAAGATAGTTCCTCTAGACAASTGAGTTGCACACTACCAAATCTGCTGTTCAGACAGAGCTGTCATGCTAAAGAGACAGTGAAAAAAATTTGGTTTTGCTTGCTCTCAAAATATTTCTAAAAGAAAAAAGAAGGACACATTCCAATTATTTTACTAAGCTCCAAATATGCACACTAGACCTGTTAGGTGTCCTGCACCTGTTTAAATAAAAGAGACCTCTACCACATAAATTTCAAATAAAAACTGAATCTGCCTAATTTCCTTAGCAATAAAAACATAATTAGCTGGAAAGAAAAACATATTGCACTGAAATGAAAGAAACAGGGACAATATAAATTTTCTTCTCAGTATTAAATAGGAAGGATGTCCAGTGCAAAGAATTGCCCCCCTCCCTTTCCTCTCCCGCTGACATTTGCAAACATTGCTGCGGAGTTTAGATGATCTCAGGTTTACATTCTGCAGAGAACAGTTAAGGCAATGAGGAATCACAGTGCAGTTTCAGTTATGCATAATCCTGAGGAAGGATCCAAGGAGGAGTCTGTGGCAAGCTGACCATTCTGAACAACTTCTGGGTAATTCTTACTGAAGTATACCTAGGAAAAATATTAGATTCAATGAGTAATTATGTACCAAAATCCATTTAGCTTCAAACAATATTTCTAGAGATAAATATAGTAGAGATAAATACATATCCTTAAGGAATCACAACAGGAACTTCAGGTTAGTGGCATTCAKTTAATGTATGTCACTGGAAAATTAGTAAAATTACTATATGAACTTAAATTAAAACAAAATTTGTGAGAAATCTCACACAACCTGTCAATCCCTCAAATTTTGTTAATTCAGATGAATAGATATGTTTTATCACTTTATATTAAACTGATAAGTAAAATCATTTCACTAGCTCAAAACATGGAGATAAATTAAAAACAGGATGACAAAGAAGCTGTGAAATCTTGCGTCTGCACAAGGGTTTCTCATTTTCACACATAAAATGAACACAATGGATTTGGATGTTAAAATCAGGTTGTAATCCCTATATTTTACAAACTGTGATTGACAACCATTGAAACTTCGAAGTATATGTATGAAATATCCCAGCCTTTAATTTGTGCTGCAGAGCAGTTATAGGGCCTATAGAAATGTGATCTCTGGATAGTGAACCACAATAATGAAAGAAGAAGCAAAAGCTTTAACAATGACTCAACCAAGCAACTTCTCTAAAATGTAAGATGATACCAAATAATAGGACAGTTCTTTGCCAAGCCTTTGAGTTCCTGAATTCTACCAATTTCTAGTTCAACTAGAAGAGATACAGGTTTCCTGATAAATGTATAATCAGAACATAAAGGAAATGAAATGCTGTCAAGTTTCACTGTTCCACAATCATCAGTTTTTAGCAGCTGTATCATATCTCTGTTCCTTGACAGATGCGCATAACAAAATGAAATAATGTCAAGACTTGTGTGCTGTTATCTAAAAATGTGTTGGGTGAAAAAGGACTTCAAATGCAATTTTTTTTCAAAGAAGAATGTGAAAAGTTTTGTTTGAGTCTTTAAAAACAGAAAATACACTATCTTTCTGAAGCTGACACGTGTCACGAGTTAGGTCTCATAGTCAGACTGCTTTGAGTACAGCTTATGAAACATTTCTGCAATTTATATTTAAGAGTCCTGTCAACAAAGTTCAGTTTGTTTGATAATAACGTCCTTTTCATATACATGAATATATGTATAAGACACATGGGATAAAAAAGAGTCATTCTACAAAAATGTCCCTGTCATCTTTTGTGCACTCACTAATGCAGGGTATATGCATTTTTACAAGTTTCAAAGAATATTAAAGTCTGATTTGAATCAACAGAAGAATTGGGAGTCCTGTTAAGAGACATTCCTCAGTAACCAGTCACAATCGGATGCAACAGAGGGAAGTTAATGAGGCTGCTGACTGCACACAGGCTGCAGACGGCAGCCTCAGTATTCCCACCCCGTTCCTGCTTTAAAACACAAAACTTTGGCACACTTTTAATGCAGCTTTTGAACACAATTTTTTTTAATGGAAAGCTAATAGAAAACCTTGGCACATTACTAGAGATGTAATGAAATGGCAGCTGCTTTTCAACTGTCTCATTGCAATTCTTCCCCTGAGCCCAATCCCTCAAGATATTAAATGCCCAAGTCTTTATACAAGTTTCTTCCAGTGCCAACAKAGCTGCAACCTTTTTAAAAGTAATCACTGAGGTGAGATAACACCTAGTATTTTAATATTTACACATCTGTCATAGCTTTAAAGTAAAATAAAACAAATCTTATTTTTCTCTCAAAGTACTGAAAACCTGATTGACAGAAACCCATCCCTACCCTGATGCCACCAAAGCCTGCAGAAAAGCCTCTCTCAACACTGCCAAGAGCAGGGAGAACACACCAACTTCTGTTTATCTGAATAATTAAGCACTTTTATTTTTTTTTCCTTTTTTCACTGCTTGACGATTATTTCTCTTTCCCACAGGATTTTCTCCTAGCAGCTTCTTGTAAACTGAGAAAAGATAAAAACAGTCTCACGATGTCAAGCATAACTCAGTTGCCATCAGGCTCATGGGCTCTTTAATGCACACTCAGCAGTATCTAATTTGAGTTGTGCCTGTGTTGCTCTCTTTTGACATTTCCACAAAAAATGGGGATACTGAGTGACCAAGTGAGCCATACAATAGCAACTGGATCAATCTGGAAGCCTGAGCTAAGATTCCAGCAATAGCTCAGTCTTGCAATGCTTCACTAAGAGGCCCATGAGAATTTTTTTTTAAATTATGTTTCTTAAATATGTCCAAGTTAGTCTTCCCAATTTAAGATGTGTAGTACCTCCTAATCTGCACTTAAAGGATATATGCAAAATCAGTACTTTTCCAGAAAATGCATTTGAAGTTTCAGGTTACTGAAAGAAGATCTAGGTACAAGTTTGTGTTGTACAGGTCCAAACTGAAATGAATCAAGATTCAGGTCCAAAATCCAATAAATCAAGTAATCATTGCCAAATCATAGCCACGTTCCAAACCATTTTCCTTAGCAACCCACTGCAATGCTTTTTGAAAAGTATGTATGTATGTCATACTACCATTTCTTTTTATGTGCAGCATGCTGTTTTTCAAAAACAGCAAGAAAGCTGTTCTTCATAAAAACAAAAAACATGTTCTTAGTAACCACAGTAGGAATGTGGGAAACCAACAGCAATACATGCAGCAGGCTCAGTAGTGTAAAAAGAAAAGCCATTGGAATCAGCTCTTCTGACTAAGCGACTTCTCTGCAAGTATGCATGAAGCACAAGGGACACRAATAACAAAACCCCTGAATTGTCCAAGTCCTTCAAACAGAAGGAGCTGTAACTCTGCTTCTGGGTAGCTGCTGACTGGAGATACAGTCTCTTGATTCCCATATTTTTGGTCCGAGTGTGGATAAGCACCATGCTTTGCATTCTTGGCAGATGCTAAAGCTTGTATCTGCCTTCTAGCCTGGGAGTTAGCAAACTTTTTCATCAAACCACATTTCAGCAGAGACTGGTTCCTGGATCTCTTCCCTTCCTGTACAAAATCACATAACATTGATGTGGTAACTGCAGATGACTATATGGGCAAGTAACATCAGGCAATTATTTTTATACATTTTGAATCATCTTTGAATGCAATTGTGCAATTGGGTAGGGCTCCAGGGAAGGAAGGAATGACAGCATGACATAGCTACATTTCTACAGATGACAGCTGGACAGCCTCACCTCTTGTCTTTCCAAGGAACAAGCCTTAGGAAGCTGGCCTTCACTTTACAGACAAACAATGGTCACATGAATTTGAAGCTRCCCTTTTAAATATCATTTATATAACCTCCAGATTGTCATGCACATACCACAGAAAACATGGCTAACCCATTCCCTTCTAATAAGAAAATAAATGAAGCTACACTGCAGCAATGGAAGAGGACAGCAGAACTTGTAACACAGCTTAGTTCAAGACAAAACTCTTTCCTCAGTTCTGCAATTTGTGCCACACAAGAATTTATGGTGTATGCTCTTAGCTWCAGTGCTTTACTTGAAAAACTCTTTAAAAAATAAAACCTGAGAATATGGGCACAGAAATCTCTTCCCTAATCTTTAAGAAGTCCCGTAAAATAGCATCCAGACATGAGCACACAGCCTCCATGATAGCACTATTTTTCTTTTTTTTTTTCCAGCTTGCTGGAAATGCATCTATTTTTTTACTGGAAAATAGTCAAACACCTGCCATTTTGTTTCCTGTCTTTGTGTGTTGTTCCCTGTCTATTGGTTTTTTGTTTCCCCATGGAGCAGTTTACACTTTGTATTCCTCTAGCTCTGCTTCACAACTTGAGGAAAGGAAAGCATAAAGGCTAAAGAGCTTTGCCTCTCTCCTGTAAAATGCTCTCTTAGGTAACCAGTGCCTTACTCACATGCTGGAAGCACAGTTACATGGGTTCCAAGCAAGCTGCTGCCAAACTGAGCACTGCCAGTCTCAGCTGGAGCAATGCTGAAACTTTGTTGGCACTGAGGGAATTAAGTCTTGCCCTGGACGTCCTGTGTGGTAAATTATGAAGAAAAAAGAAAGCAAGCCAAAGCTAGTCAAAGAGATCCTCAATCATAGGTCATTCTTTTTTATCTTCTTATCTCTGCTTCAGCTTTACATCTGAGAAGTGGAGATGATACAGGCTCACCTCACAGGCATATTGTGAAAACGAATCCATTGATGTCTCTTAAAACACTTTGATTGCCAGAGGAATGCTCACAATTACATTAATAATTCTGTACTCTGAGTAGGATTTGAACAGTTCAAAATCAGGCATAGAGCCTTGCAGGGAACAAGGAGGTGACAAAACATTCAACAGCTGTTTCTTAGCTGAGCCCTGCTCATTTTTGGTGCAGAACAGAGAGCCAGGGTACAAGAAGTACCCATGAAGTAAGGGAAGGCACAACAGAAGGAATGTGATCAAACCCTCAGGGACCACAGCATGGTCACAGGCACTGAGCCTCAACTAAAATCTGATGGACCCTTAAAAAAATAGAGACATAACATATAAATGTTTGATTCTGCAGCCCTAACGTGTTTTTCACAGTGAGTTAAGATCAATGCCCARCACAAGTGAGTACGTCCTATATTATTTACACTTACTGTTTTGTGTACACACAAAAGGATGCAAGAAATCCAGTCTTTCAACTTGGGGTATATAAATACATGTATCATTTGGAAGTCTGTGTATATCCCACTGAAAATTATGGCTTTGCCTTGCAAAACTGACAGATCCTTTAGTGGAAGGCTTACTGCAACACTGAACATGTTAACTTGAGATAAACAAACTGCAGAGACAAACTTAATTATCTCTTCTTCTAAAATTACCCGTTTTGCTGTTTCAATCAGAGCAGCCGCTTCAGTCTTGCCCACTTGTTGCACCATTTTGTAAAACAAGCTGTCTTGTTCTTGCAGCAAAATGTAAGGCTCACCATATTCTTTCAGTCTKCCCGCATCTAAAACCTGTTAAATCAGCAGAAACCAATGTATTAACATAAGAAAATTAAAAACTAAATGTTAGGGACTAGAAACCAAATGTAGGCGACTACAGGCAAGGGGGAAATGTATGCATTTTTAGTGCTAAGATGAATTTTGTACCCTGAAAATGAATTCTGTCCTCTTCAAACTACTATAGCACTTTCTCAGTTTACAGACCTGTTGTACAATTTTAGAGTGCCCTACAGCCATTCCACCTATAGGAATCCAACATGAAGTTATGCAGAATATGGAAATACAATGTTTGTGCAGCCAACAAAGCAGATTATAAGATTCATTGTGTAAGAAGGAAACAAAGAGGTTCAAAATGGGCTCTGAAGTAAACAGCTGTGGGTAAAAACCACGCAATAACCACCAAGACGGTTAAGAGAGAATCAGTAGGTCTTTTGAATTAGAGGTGAAGTAGTAATTAAAGAAAATGAGGGTGTTGCTGAAGAGATAAACAATTTCTTGCATCAGTTTTTGCCAACTATGGATTAGAAAGATATTTAAACCTGACCCTATTCTTTCCATGTAAAGAAAAGATCAGATGACACCATGGACACACGTACCCAAAAAGAGAGGAAGAAAGAAAGAAAGAACAACAGAGAAATCAAATAAGCATGAAGTCAATAATCCACAGAGAATATACACAGTCAAAAATATAGGAAAATATTAAGAATATGCTGATYGAACCTCTATGAAACTGTTCTCAGACTAGTGACTTCATTTAAGGACCGCATGGCAGCAAACATTGAACTTACATTTTTAAAAGCCTTTACAGGATTARTTCAAGGAAATTTTAGACTAGCATATATATTTTGATGTAAGACACCAAATTAATTGAAACAGTCATTAAAATGAAAGAAGACACACAGATCACAGGTAGAATTCGTTTTCCACAGTTTTAGCAATCACAAATCTGATATAATTTTTAATGCACCAGAAGAAAACTAAAGGAAAAATGGTTTATGTGGATTTCCAGAAAGATACCTGGTGTAACTAAATAACCATRCTACAAAGAACAAAGCTTTTCAAAAACCTGGACAGAAAACAAGAGATTTGAATTAAACAGTGCAGCTTTCTTTGTAGAAAGCTGAACAGGTAGGAACTGGTGGGAACCATATTGTTCTGGCATAGGTGGTAGCTACTTATGTTAATCATCAGAAAAAGGAGGTGTCAGAGAAGTGACAAACCTGCAAATGACACAAAAATGTGCARATAAGAATAGACCAGGGGTTCAGATACACCTAACTAACCCGAGAGAATGAGAAACACAATAGCAGGGAAAAGCCAATATTGACAAATGCAATGCACTCAAATACTTAACTGGCTTATAAATTAATGGTATTGACTCAAGAAAGAGATTTGGGTTTTAGTCTACAAGTTCAGTACTTTACRCCATGGGTAGGAGTAATGGAGTTTAAAAAAAAAGGGAAAGAATTCATGTGAGAAAACAATTCAGAAAATATTTTTGCTCTTATATAAATAAAAAAACTGAATGCACAGGCGTGCTATTGACAAAGATATTGCCACAACAAAAGGACTTCAAGGACTCATAACTCAAGCCATAATTGTGGTGTACATACTTGTGAGAAAAAAAAGAAAGATCTAAAAAAATGGAGTTGTTGATTTCAGAAAAGAAATTAATAAAAGGTATTGTGAGGACAACTTCCAAAGCAACAAAAATAGCGTGCAAACTTCTGTTTGAAAGAAGAACCTCCAACAAGCCTGCAGATAAATTCAGAGTCCTTTGAGGAAACTTTCAAACGTGTCCTTTGCCTGTGCAGCTCCATAGAACCAAACATCCTCATGGCCAAGGGCCTGGCAGATCTCCAAGCAGCCTGGAYCCCAGTAAATGACAAAGCCCACAGGGAAGGGGCACAGCTGAGCTGACCCCTTTGCATGCACCAGTGTGAAAATCCTGCAGTGCCAAGATCACTGTCGACTTGTTTGACACCAGAGACCCAGCACCAGGGAAAAGGGACCCACTCCTTCCCTTCCGGTTCAATTGAGTGCATGACATTTGAATGGAAAATAACTCAGACAACAAACAGCCGCATAATTACATCTAATTTTATAAACTGTATGCACAGAAACCTAGAAGAAGATATTTGCTATTTTCAAAAGCTCTTAACTTAGAGAAYCCAGCCTGTATTATGAATTTCCTTTGAAAGTTATTTCCAGTATGGTTTGGAATTGCAGCTGAAGAAAGTGCTCATAGAAAAATCTTGAATACTAGTAATATTACACAACACAACATACAGTCATTTAATACATGGAGTATTTCACCTACTATACTTGCACACATGCTGACTTTTCAGTGTACTTAATCCTATCCAATTTACTCTGAACATTTAATGATTAATTATAAATATAATTTTCATCACAACCATTTTTAAGCCATTGTATGTCACAGTTAAGGACAGCTTCCTTAAAAATGCAATAAATTATCGTATACAATTCAACATTTAAATGAGGATGCCACAGCACAGAGCATCTCTGTCACCTTTAAGTAAAGCTTTTCTCAGCATAGCACWAGATTATGCAAGCACCTCTTAAGAAAGGAAACAAAAATCATCTTCATTAAATGTGTCTCTTACTAGTAAAAAACTGCAATAGACAAGCAGAGGGTTTTTAAAAATTATATTACTGCAGTATTGCAATTTTAATATTCATTTTGCAAATACCTGAAACAACCACAAGCATAGACAATCCTTCCCCTCCAGAAAACCGGGGGAAAGGAAAAAAGCTATTCTTCCTTGCCAAGTTTTAAACAGTCAAATCCAGAAGATGAATGGATAGAGTGAGCAATTTCTGTCCGGAGAAACTCCATCCACATTTTAAACAARTCATTAACCTACTCATAGCCTTTCTTTGGGAATAAAACCCAAACTTGTGTTATAAAGACAGACAGAACAGCCATAGAAAAATAAGCTGTGTTGCTTTAAAAAAAAATCTGAAATGAAAAACGAAGAATGAAATCGAACAGACAATATCATTCCTACAAGTCAGGAACACTATAAACCCTGTTCAGCACGGAAAACCACTTTCTACTAAGTGCTGTCATCYATGAGACAATGGAGAAAATTTARGCTGGTTTACTTGGTASTTATACATATATATATTTATATATTTATTAAAAAGCACTTAGACAAAGAGATAGGTACTCTTCTTTGAAGAAATGTGTGCTGATAAGATTTACATAAATAAATAGGTACTTTGGCTAAGGCTTTGCATACTCTTACTCACTGACTCCAAGCCAAATTAAAATCATTAGGACTTCAAAAAGCCAGCTAATCATTCAGGAAAGGTGGAATCTGGTGTTTACCAGCTACATATTTTCTGATCAACTCGCAACGCTTATCACTGCACAATACAAGAGAATCGAACCCAGATGCGTCCCAAGGCAGTTGTACCAGTGGAACTCGATACAGGAGAGCCAGAGGAGCTTGTAGCTGGCGAAATCAGATCACAGGGAGATTGTGGAGGACACACACAGGAGCACTTGACTCTGAATCAGACTTGAATTTCATCACAGACTGCAGCGCAGATATTGAGAGAGGGGTTTTGTGCAAATCACTCAACTTTTCAGCTCCTCACCATGAATCTTTGTAAAATACATGAAATWAAGACTTGATCATTCTGTGGGAGCTAACTGCCTGTGAAATACTTAGACAGCCCAGAGTGAAATAAAAACAAACACAAAAGAGTTATATAAACCCAAAGTGGGCATATGGAAACCAGGGCCAGATTCTTCACCCTCTTGCACCGGCAGCTTCTTTTACCTTGCCTGCACTGTCCTTGCCTTTGTAGTATCACTTTTATGGCTTCAACAGGATTTTCTCATATGAAGGAGTAATTCCAACAGTACAARATTTACAAAATTGGCTGCTGGCAATCATACAAAAGAAAACATGCAGGAAAATTGCTGTTCAATGGAATCTGCTCACCKCCCTGAGAATGGTGAAAACATCTTCACTTATAGCTATCCAAATTAGCATTACTCAAGCAGCAATACAGAGACATGTTAAGTTCAAACAGGGCTCAAATGATGTATTACTCTTGAGTAAAATCCTCACATGCCATCTAATTCTATTTCACCTAATGTTTCATTCTGGTTGAATAGTCTGAGCCAGTGACTGCTCATCTGAGTTGTGATCTTTCCAGAAMATTAAGAACCATACTGGTGGAAGACAACATAGTTTTGAACAGCACTTTGTATGAATTTTGGGGCACAGAATAACACAGAAAGGGGATGATTAAATATGACAGGGAAGGACAGAGAAACAGAAAAGAAGTGTTTGATCTTGACCTGCAATATCAAACATGAGAAGATTATTAGCCATTTAAATGTGTTTATGTTAAYTCTAACTAGCACAGGAGTATTTGCCTATGCCACAAAAATGTTGCTGAACTAAATTTGGGTAAGATTTGAGCACTACATTTTGCCTCAGCTGTAACCTACCAGGGGATCTATCCCCACTTTGCCTAGGTCCCTCCCTAAACCCCCACGCTTTGCAGTATTTCCATCCCATAGCTTCATAATTTAATTTATTAACCAAGACAAAAAAGCAGGTGAAGGAAGATAAAAAGTAAAACATAAAATGGTGGAAAAGGAGTCAGGAAATCCATTTCACCATGAAAAGAGAAAAACAAAACAATAAACAATGAGGATACTACGTCAAGATAGTTGAGTTTCCAGCAGAAACCTACGCARCAGAGCCAGGAGAACACCTTTTCTCCTTGATGATTCCTCAAATAATCCATATTGTTCTGTTGCACATGACCTTGCAGAAGCCAATACTCATTTTGTAAGTGAATTTTACAATCTTATTTGCAGATTAATATATGTGAAAGAAGTGTCATTGGCCACAGAGAGAGAAAGAACAAGCACCTTCTAAAATGCTGTAACAACCACCATGTACTTACAGCTATCCACAGACACA
The DNA here is from genome assembly GCA_014549065.1 of Cardinalis cardinalis. Lineage (NCBI taxonomy): Eukaryota > Metazoa > Chordata > Aves > Passeriformes > Cardinalidae > Cardinalis > Cardinalis cardinalis. The sequence continues at coordinate 4,627,119 of JACDOX010000048.1, forward strand.
AAAAACAAAGTTCTAAATCCTGTGTTTTCTAACTTTCAGCAACAAAAGCAGACAAACCAAGAGAACAATAGTTATAAAACATTCTGAAAAAAAAAMCAATCCAAGGTTGGAAGTGTTCAGMCACAGAGGAGGGGGGCATGGGAATTTATTTCAATTATTATTGAGGAATGACTAGTATTCTTATTCACGTTCATATTCACCATTAAGCTAGAGGGGAAATGGGACATTTAAGAGTTGATCATAAATGTTTTTATTTCCTATTCAAAAGGAAAATAATTCAAGGAAATTATCTCCTTGGGAATACATCTGATTTAATTTAGACTTGGAGAAGACATCACCAAACAAAAAAATCATTATTAAAGTTCAAAACTCTGCTAGGAGTACAACTTCGAACAATGTTTTCCTCAGAGAGCATACATCAAGATGATCTTCAATAAAGTCCTGGGAAGAGGAGAATATTCAGGAGATGCTTCTGGTTACATCATATTATAAGAAATATATTCACCCAAGACAATACATAGCTTTGTGGGAAAGAGTCAACAGCCTGTACTCCAGTTGGCATTAAGTTCAGATGCAAGCATGTTCTGTCTCTTCTGTCTCATCATGGTTTGTCAAAATCGATCAGAAACATGCACACACTTCTCTGAGGAATCATTTGTAAATATCAACCTATCTAAACATGTTTGTGAACATCGAAGCACATTCAGCAGAAGGCTGAAAATATAACTCAGAAACCATTTTAAAGGG
>JACDOX010000048.1:4627925-4641614 GCA_014549065.1 Cardinalis cardinalis
GGTTGGTTTTTTTTTTGGTTTTTTTGTTTTGATTTTTCTTAAATCTTCAGGTTTATTCAAAGCACTCCCCATGCTCCTATGCACCTTCAGGACTCCTATACAGATTATTCTACCAGTAACTCCAGACAAATTTGGTGTCAAATAATGTACTTCTCATGTATCATGTACATTAACAGAGCAGAGTAGTCCTAGGAATTCACCTTCTTATAATCTGAATTATTATTTTCAGATTTTCCAAATAACTCACCTCAGCAGAGTTTAACTTTGCTGTAACAATGCCAGACTTGCCACTGGTCATTGGGATTTGACATGTACCGCTCTATCCCCTGCTTCACAGAAAAGGCAATTTTAGACATCTTGTTCTGTAATCAGGAAAAGTTATTTTCTCTAAACTGAAATTATTCTTTGGCTGCAACTTAGGGGAAATTGAGCATGCARCACTGCCTGGTAAATTGGTTCACACAGGTTTTCTTTAGGCTCTTTGCAGAGATTTAAAACATCTACCTTCTTTTCCTCCAACTGATGGCATGCCACTGCAAGCTGGATGGAATGTCATTGGGAAAAAATACCAATGACATATGTAGTAATGAGACTTATTCTAGTGATGATCACTCAATATGAACTCCTTCTGTGTCTCACTGAAGAACTCTGTTAACCACACACTGCAAATGTCTTGTATGGCAGAGTTTCCTCACCTGCAAACATCTGATATACCAGTGCAAGTCCAATCCTTGCTTCAGAGGGTTGTGCCAGTGCTTACCAGCAGCTGACAAAAACACCTATGTCCTGACAAAACTCCCCCTTGGTCRAGCAGTAACGACTGCTTCCACCACTGCAAAACCACATTTCTCAACTGGGATTRCAGAATGGACAAATGTGGCCCTGAAGTGAGATGAGAGATACTTCAGTTTAAAAAATCCCACTCTTCAATAAGACTTTTGAGGGTCTTAGAAAGGTAGATAAGCTACAAAGATATTATACTTTTCAAGAGGTTAAGGAATATTGTTGCAGATGACTGAGCATGTCTCCTGGTTTTATCAGTTTCTGATGACAATGAACTTGTGGTTCAGCTTCCATGCACAGAGTTTCACCTTATCAGAAACTCTCTGCTCAGGGCACCAGCCACCAGCATGACCCGTGCTAATTTACTTTTAAACAGTAATACAGTATTTCTGAGCAAGCAAAAATMATTTTCTAAAGATGTGTTAGTATTTCTAATACAGTCTAGATTCCWTACCATTGTCTTTAAAGAAACATGATACAACCACCCTGTTCTTACACTGATGGAAGCACATTCACACACAAATGCGTGACAGAATGAGAGATCAAAGTTCATCAAGCATTGGCTGCACTTCCTGCAGAAATTCAAATTCAAATTCTTTGTTTGAATGTGAAGTAGTGCCTCAATAATTACTTGTTTTATTTAGGCAAAAGAAGAATCTTGTTGGGCAGCCCTCTTGAAATGGGAGCAGCTTTTAAGAACTAAAGATGCCAATGYTTTAGAGAAGTGTGGCTTAAAACTGGCAAAGAGAATCAAGAATTCTAGTGCATTATCAAGCTCTTTRGGATTTTGACTTGATTTTAGAGGCAGATAGGCCAGGTATGACATTCACAACTGTCACAGACWCTTCATTTCAGCTGACAAGACTTGCTCTGATACAGGACCATGGCACATAGCTCAGTATCTCATGCAAAACCTGGCCTAAACACCAATATAGAATCTTCTYTTAATGGTAAAGATGCATATATTACTCAACTTTGAAAGCAACGTCTTCACTGCTCGTATTTGTGGAATTCAATACATTSCAAGAAAGAAAAAGGAAGGATTTTGTTTTCTCATCTGGTTTGGTAAACCTCAACSCAGTTTCAGAAGACCTGGGAGCACTGGAAACTGTCTTTGTTTAGAATCAAAACGGACCCATTTCTGAAAAAATATTTGCTAAATTCTTCGCTCTTACAGAAACTCTGGAAGTCTTGAGTTAACAAAAGAAAGAAGAAACCTAATGGTTTCCAGGCCCTCTGCTCTCCATGCAGGTCCCCTTCTATGAGYACCCTCCATATTCTTGTCTTCACATTTCCTTACTCAAGAGACTTTGGTCCCAGAACTCAGTGGAAATCTTTCTTAGGTTGAATAAAAACAAGAATGAATTTAGTTCTGATATTCCTTAGTCCAAATTTTCAAGACAGAGGCTGAGTCAAAAAAGGAGCTTTATTACTGTTTGTTCCTTCTGAATAATGACAGCAGGTGCACCAGTATGAATGTAGCAATTTTACTGCAGATTACTAGATTCAGWCCTACAAGGTACTTTAAGGTTTTTATGAAGAATTAGATGCTTAGCTGCAAAACTTTGGCATCCATTCTAGCTACTATAATCCATTAAGCTCCTTTTACATTCTTTAACAGAACAGACTTCAATAGCACAAGCATAATATCCAATAATATTTCACCACACTCCAGATACTGGGCTCACAGGTCAAATCCGCTCCCACCATTCTGCTACAGAATGAAAAAAAACAAACCGATTTTATACCCATCCAGTTGTCCTGCTTTGGAATTTTGAAGGAAGTAATAAAATTCTTATTTTCATAAATTTTCACATTCTATCATCCCAGGCTCCAGGAATATTTATGGTCTTATCAATTGACCTTTCTTAGACATCCCGAGCACTTGARGGCCAGTGTCTGACAGCGAGCAGCTCCCCAGCAAGGAAACACTCTGACACAGACACACTGAAGACCAGAGAGTCAACACCAATGGTGGGACACAGCTTTCAAAAAGAACTGTTCTACAGCCAGGATTGCATGTTCTGTGTCTCGTGACTTAACATAATACTCCCTAAACAGAATACCCGCTAAACAGAATGTCGAGATTTGCTGTAAAACACATTCATTTTCTAGCAGTGATATTTAAATAAGTGGAAAAGAAAGCCACCTAAAGAAGAGTCAACAGACTATAGCTTTTCTGACYAACTCAGTATTACTAATTTAAGTGTACTACCACTACTTTCCTGTGCTCTCCACATCTCCATCTGAAGCTGGGCCACTGCAGTGAAAGCTCACACGAAGGTATCAGTAGGACAGATGGGGCTTCCCCATTGCTGCAAGAGCTCTGCCTCTCACTGGGCTGCAGATTCAGACTCCCTTTTGCTATCCTCTGATGACTCTTGCTCTTCTGGCAATGGAAGTGCAAGGAAGAGCAAAGGAAGGGCTTAACCTGGCTGCCCTGGGTACACAGAGGACACGATATTTTTCTGGGAATGGGGAGCATTGCATCCAGACCTCTTAAGACAGAGCACAGATTTCTGCACTTTCTGGAAGAATGCTGTCATCCCCATGGTAAGGAAGGGTGATATGGCCATCACCATCATATTCACTTAGATGTCTATCACCACTGTCTCATCTCCACCTGGATGGATGAAGGATATTAATGTGCAATACTGGGTCAGGTATCAGAACTCCAGAGAGAGACAAGCACTCAGACCTTGTCTGCTGCTCAGCACTTTCTACATAGCTGTAGGTGACGGCCTTTTCAGCACACACCACACCGCCTGGATCTTACTCTGTCTCTTTGATTCCAAGATGTTTATACTTACTCTTGGTGGACTGATTGCTCTGCTGAAGTTAGACATCTAGCACAGGAAACACAGTTCCTGATTTATGAGGCCCAGATGTTCCACCATGGCAAACACAACATCAGAAAAATGAGAATAACCGAATGAGGGAGGCGTACCGGAAAGACGTGGGAAGTCATTTTCTATTGACCAAAAAAAACAACTCAGGTCTGGCTGTGAAGTGCATTGTATTGTTACCCTGCATATTAGTCATTTCAGAATGTAACCACAACAGGTTTTCCCATAAATAAATCAAATCTCTTCCCATGATTCTCTCATCAAAAACTTCCTATTTGAATGACAGTTTTTAATTACTAGATCAAGTTCTGCTTGCATAAAGAGTTTCCATTTCAAAGAAGTATTGCACTGATATGAAAACTCTCTGGAGAAACATCCTTGTCATTGAAAAATGCACAAGTTTTGACTCTGTGGCTTTCCTCTGGAGAAGCCACAGCATAGTATATACAGCAAACAACTCCATCAGGTTCTTGCCAGATGCATATACTTTATTTGCTACTGAACCACTACATCCCTGGGTGAGCCTCAATTTCTGTATGCTTCTGTTTTCCACTCTGTAAAAACAGAGTTTCTAAAAAGCATTTCTCAACCTGGAGAAGGAAGCAGAGGGGAGGAATGGGTGACAGGGATTTTATAAGATCCCCCTGGAAGTCTTGGGAGTGGTGCCCACTGGCTGCCACAAGCTTCAGATGTAGTTTACATAAAAGGCCTTTGCCCTCTATGGCGAGGACGGGACAGGGAATCAGCCATTGAGGTGGTGGGGAAGCTACAGGGAATGAGGGACCAGTGAAGCAAGCCTGAGCTGAGCTTCTGCCAGCWTTAGCCATTACAGAAGGGGTAACTGCAGCTTTCATCCTACCCTCCCCCCTTCTGCCAGGCAGCAGAGTGCCTACCTGTGCCAGAGAGCTAAAACAGGTACTGCTAGCACCTGACGAGAAGAGTTACAACTTGGCTTCTCAAAGTAATGAAGGAAAAGGAATGAGAAAGTGCCCTRTTAGGTGCTGGAGCAGCACAGAGGGAAGAAAAAAAAAGGAGCCTGAAAACCGCTGGATTATAATTTTATGGTAGYATTATTTGATGGGCTGACTTAACAAGTCTTTCCAACTTTGGTTCCAAAGATTGTCTGGATACTTCCCTATCTCACCCAGGTGTTTGAAGTTTAATTAATTAATGTTTATAAAGAGCGTTACAATTTCCAGATGAAAGGTCCTATGCAAGTGCAATGTAGTATTACTCATTGAGGCGATTGGGTTAGAGAGTATCACGTTACACAATACAGCTCTTCCCTCAATGATCTCAAGCGTTTGAAGTTCTGATAAAATGTGTTTATCACCAAGACAGATATAATGGAAATACTCTTAAGGCGTGACCTGGATTATGAAAGCAGAGGTATGGTTTTGGGAATGGAACAAACGAGAATTAAAACAACTCCTTAGGCCAGATTTGTCTACAGTTGTATAAAATATATTCTGTTCTTCCTTTTTTCCCTCCCTGAGTAGGCTTTTCTTCTCTTCTAAAATAGAACCGGTTATTACGACGGGTGTGAGCAGACATGCAACAGTTCACGTTCAGTTCCTATTTCCATACTCATCCAACTTGACATTTTCTCATGACTTTCTCAAAATTATTTTCTGTTCTAATTTTTTTTTTTTTAATGTCTGGATTAACCCTAAAGGCGAACAGTTTCTTTTTGGAAAGTTCTGCCTTAACCAGTAATCAAACGGAATAAAATTAAAAACTCACAGACAAYGCCAACCTGGACAGGGCAGCCAACACACTCAAGACATGGTGACCAGTTTTGACTGCCCAGTACAAGAAAAAGCAAGGTAAATTGGAGCAAGCTTGAAAAAGGGTTACCAGGGTGGTCAGTGAACTGGAACACCAGTGAGGAGAGGCTGATGGAGCAGGGCGTGTTCACTCTGGAGAACTGATGGCTCCAGGGGACTAACAGCAACCTTCCCATATCTACAAAGAAGTTACTGAGAAGACAGAAGGCTCTTTAGTGAGATACACAGTGGGAAAACAAGAAACAATTGCCATAAAAGGGAGAAAGGCTTTCACTGGAATATAAGGAGAAAAAAAGATCTAACGATGAAGATAATTAAGCATTGGAGCAGGTGGCCCAGAGACTGTGGAATCTCCACTTCTCAAAGTTTTCAAGACTCAAATGGAAAAAGTCCTGAGCAACCTGATGGGAAATTAGTGCTGACCCTGCTTAGAGCAGGAGGTTCCTTTCATCCTGACTCAATGGGAAGGGAGGAAAGCCCTAGGTGATGTCCACTTGTTCAGGAGTGGGCTTGAACATTCGTGATTGATTTAAGAGAGCTGAACAAGTGCGCCCAAAATTTGTTTGAAAAATAAATTACTCATTATTTGTCAAAAGACAATTGTTAATATTTTGACTGCCAGGTTCTATCTTCGTTCTTCTTCCTTCACTTTTTAAAAAACTTATCATGATAGCAAACAATAGAGATTTGGGATGGCTTTATAAATAAGGCATTACTGCATCTAAAAGTCTCAATTAAAAGAGAAACAAAACCGGGATTTTTAATAATACCAGGTACTTTCTTTGTGGATTTCTGCCTCTTGAAAAAGAATCTGTATCAAATTAAATTTGTGAATTACTAAAACATACCACTGACTAAGCAAATTRCAGAACACACTAAAAGCTTTCTTTAGCTAAGTCTTTTCAATTTTTGTGATATTGAAGTAAATAATTAATTTTCCATGAATGCTGATTTTATTAATAGCCCTTATTAATGAATAGTTAGTCTTCTAGAGAAATATTCTTATTCTTGGCATTTTTAACATGTTTTTCTTCCAAAATTGTGCTTTAYTCCTGCTAGGAGATACATGCCCAAGTAAACCAAGTAATTAAGTGTAACAGAAACACACCTGACATAACTCTGATCATTCTGAGATGGTGATTCTGATTTGCCCCTAAACAGATTCAATAACTGAGTAAGGATGTCAAGAAAACAGGATTGTTATGAAGCTACATGTCAGTTTCCTCTTTTTGTTATCAGGCTTCTCACCCTCCTCCCTCCCCTAGTTTACAGAAATCTGTAAGATCAAAATGGAGCAATGCAAAAAGATGAAAATATTTAGAAGTTACTACTGACTCCAGACTCAAAGACATATCTTGCAAATTTCTTTCTTAATAATCTAACGAGGCCAAAAGCATTAAAGACTATTAGACAATTAGAAAACTAGAAATCTTAGTAGTGATTAAACTGAAACAACATAAAGGTAAGAATAATGTATGGACACTTAAAATGCAATAGAGTAGCTATGTAGTTCGCAATTATCCTCAGTAGTTTGGGGGAAAGGGTGATTTTTATGCTTTGCTCCAACAATTTTTGGCATAAAAAGTAAGTAAAACATTTCATTTTCACTGCAACTTCATGACATTAAAGGTAAGCTAGAAAAACATCTTTGTGCAGAGAGCATTCTGTGCCTAACAGGTTAATGGTAGTTAATGAACCAAAACCCACAGAAATCCCTTTGGACAGCTAACAAACACACACAGCTATTAATTAGGTCACAGTTGTTTCCTCACAAATCTTTTGTTCATTTCAGTTGTAGAAAACACCAACATATCCATTAGACCTGTGGGGAGGTATTCACCAGAGAAGAAAATATTTATTTATTATACGTTAAATGCTTGCAATTACATGACTACTTATGGCAGTTCTGCTGGTTTCTCTCTTTGTAAGTAAACTATAATCACTGAGCTGACAATCTATTCTATTCCTCAGAACACCATTCACCTCAGCAGATGGAATTGTTTAATTTTGTGTAGTTCAAGCAACCACTGTAACTGAAAGATTTTAAAATGTTTTGAGAATCCAGTTTAAAAAAAAAAGGAAACAATTATGTTTCACTTTCATAAGACAGAAGTTGAGAGGTATTTTTTAAGGTTACCACCAAGAGGTGAAGGTTAATTTCTGCTTGAAGTCCAGTTAAAATTTGAGTTCCACCTATGAACACAGTTTGCCCTCTRTGCCAGTTATTTCATTAACCAGCTGTGAAGATGCTTGCAAAGGGCTCGTGTTCTTATTACAGGAAATTGTAAAACTGCAGGCTGCACATTATGTCAAGGACACAAATCAGGTGGATTTTCTGAGAGCCCAGGGAACACCACTGCCTTTATAAAAATAATATAGCAAGTATTTCCTAATTTCTATGCAAGTACAGCACACTGTGGGGCAGAAAGGGTGGCAGATACAGTGTAACATTCCTCTGTTGGAAGCAAAGATGTCAGAGGCTGATGCACTGGYAGTGCTCCATCTTCTCTGTTTGAACCTTGCTTTGGAAAACTGACCATGTTCATTACCTCACCAGTCTAGTCCTATGTCTCCCATCCCCAGGGCAGCTGCTGGCTCCTTACCTCCATGTCTCCTGCCCCAAAACCTCCATCACCTCCTCCTCACACATCTCACACCAGCTGTTGTCCCTGCCTTCCACTGAGACTGCATTGATACACCTGGCTGAACCCAGCTGACTGTCCAGAACCCCACGGGTGTGACTTCACAGGCTCCCAGTACYGGCAGAGCTAATTTGCTCAGGTCTCCTGCTGCACCTCACCTCAGTGGGTTCGTGCCTTGTGGGATGGGAAGCATAAGGCCAGAGAAAGCAAGAATTCTTTCCAGGTCATTACATCTACAGTTTCATGAGCTGTGAGTTACAGTAGCTAGAATAATGAGGTTCACTTGGATAAGCCTAACATATGACTTACACTCCTACTCACTTTTGGATCAAAATGAAGAAGTGTCAATAACATTATTCTTCAGGAAGTAAAAAAAAACAAACAGTGAAGCAGTTAACTGTCTTACCATAATCCTATCACTGTCAATAATGGTGTTCAAGCGGTGTGCAATGGTCAGCACTGTGCAGTGAGCAAAGGTCTCACGGATCGTCTTTTGAATGAACTCATCTGTTCTGAAACAAAGCAAGAGCAATGCAGACAAAAATAAGATGTTTGCATGGATAACCAAATGGCAGGCAGGTTTTATGACTTCATCAAACACAACTGGATAGAAGGAAATATGCYTCTAAAGTTATTACAGAGCTTCTTCCTTTTGTTATTCCAGATGATTTGGAGGCATATTATGAAACATACTCCAAAATTTACCCTTTCATACCTCATGAGGAAAGGGTTTCTTGTTGTAAGTAGAGCAAAAGGTTTCATTTCAGGAGACTAATTTCTCAGACTTCAATTAGAGAAAAGGGAAAACTCTGTAGATTCAGATARTTCTACTGATTTCTACACCAAAAACCATTGTTCCTCTCTTTCAAGATTTAGTTCATGCAAGCAGTGAAAAAAAGTTGGTCAAAGTAGTACATGTCCCTCATTGCAAATCATCTGAAGAACAAACACAAGGTAGCATAGAACTAAGGTTCTTGATTTCAAATGCAAAAGAAGATTAATTAGRGAAGATGGTTGGTAAACTAAAATAGAACTGGAATAGCTCAAGAACTTGAATACTGAAAAAACCCAAAACTTGGCATACCCTGTAAATCAAAAGCATTAACTGGAGCACACAACCCAAAGAAATAGATAGAAGATTTCACGTTAAGGGTGAGCCGACGATATGAATTCACCACCACCTAAGAAAAGGACAGCAGAASAAATATAAGACTTGTAAAGAATGAAAAGTAAGCTAGAGCACAGACACTGAAGTACAGGGCTGAAGTGAAAACTGTCACAAATAAAGTTGAGAACTGTGAAAAGGAAATAAAATTACACTGATAGGTAGTTAGACACTAGAATGTTCTTTAGCCATGTAAACGAGCAGTAAGGCAAAAGACGGGCAATACTCATGGAACTGGAGCTTATTGAAGTAACTAACTGTACAAGAGAAGCACTGACACCACCTAACTTAGAGGACACCAGTCAGGCTTATATGTGGAGATCTCTGCAGTCCCCTCTTAAGTCACTGAAAGGGAAGAGGCATGGCTGGAAGGTGAATCCAAGGACCTGGATTAGGCAGCCACTCGGTGATGAATGCCCTCTAGAGGCACCTGRCAGCCTGCACTGCACAGGTAGCCTTGGGTCCCACCAGCCAGGCCTTGTGAATACTCACATATTGCCCACCAGCATTCAAAAAACTCCCAAAAGACAATGCATAAAAAGGAACAGAAASCAAAATTCTCATCCAAGAGAGAAGGATGATGCAAAGAATTCAAAATATACTGGTGTTAGTTGAACCAAGGAAGATCCAGCCAAGAAGTCAGGCACTTSAAGGCAGGGGCCTCATTTCCAGGATTTCTATTAAAACATGAATTTGTAATTCTGCATATATCATGACTGGAGAATAATAAAATGTGCAGATTAGGTTAAAAAAAGACAAAGGAGATATCTGAATAAACTAGAATATTTAGCCAGACATGTTGGCTGCAATGGGTTGCTTGCAAAGTCCTAATTCTTCAAATTTTTAGAAGTAATGGGAAAATAAAATAAAATACATAAAAATACATAAAACATGTCTTCCTCTGATTAAGTAGTATTTTTTTAGACAGAAGTAGTACTCCACACTGAATCTGTTTGCACATGATGAGTATCTGGTATCATTTCATGAATTATGCAAAGAGAACTGTTCTGAGGCCATCATACCAGGAGGCACCAGCAGTAAGAAGTGGACAGACAACTTTGGAAGAACAGGATGACTTAAAGGAATGAGGTAACTATTATGTTTCCACAGTAGAAAGTATGAGTTCATGCTCTGAAGGACRAACATAGCATCTGCTACAAGCTAAGCTGAAGCAATCAGCATGACAAAGGAGAAGACAGATCCTTGCTGATGACAGGAAGAATCATCAGAGAGAAGGAAGRCATAAACARTTAAGTAAGAATTCCATGCATTCTAACTGTTACCTTCATCTGGGGACAGAAACATTTCAGCTCTCTCATGAGCTTAAGAGAACTGAGTTCTGGACCACAGTCTGAGAGGCTTGGTCCTTCTGCTCCCACTTCCTAAAAGAAGCTCAAAAACAAAGTGGGAAGCAGGTGTTCCTCAACTCTTTTTGAACAAAGGCCAGTAAGCAAACAGGGGAAGAGACAGGAAGAGAAGTCAGGAGAGGAGCCTCAGGAGAGGGGCAGGCTCTTTAGTTCTGTGTTATCTCCTTAAGAAGAGGAAGTTGTTCATCATGTTCCACATCACAGCTATACCAGTCCTTTCACCCCAGTGTTAATGAATGTGTATTTGTTTGCTCTCTTCTCACCAACACCTCAATAACCTGACTACTATTACCTCCAAAAGGAAAAAAAAGCAGGGACATCCATGAAAACACTCACTATGGAAGTGTCTTACAGACACAGCAGGATGTGTTCTCTGCAATGGTTGAAATAGTAAAACAGAAAATATTCAATATTTAATACTCCCTAGAATTGTGTAAAGAAAGCCTTTTTCATTCCTTATTGTCAAGCTCAAGGTGAAGTTTTCTGCAAAGCTGCTACAGAACATGAGAATCGTAGCTGGCTCAGGAACTTTGGGAACAACTTTACAAAGGGCTTAAAATTATTTGTAACTCAAGTTATTCTTACTGTTTTCCATGAATGCCTCAGCCTTGAATACCTCGGTCCTCTGCATTAATTTATATTATCTTCTTTTATTCCATGTCGTCTTTATAGCACTACCTCTTCCTACATTTACAAGAAAAAAGCCACTCATTCKTAGAGAGATACTATCAAACTATTATCTTAAACAGGTATTTCTTGAACACAAGCTTATCGCTAACAAGAAACTGCTGTCCATATTGTGGGCGTTGACAAATGTTCTAAAATGAGACTTCAGAGTAATCAGGAACAGACTTAATAGCTCCATCTTCAAACATCACAGTACAAGATCTCATGCAAACATGTCTGCTGACTGACACTTGCCTAGATCGTCTCCAAGGCTCATGGCAGATCTTGGAGCATAGTTTTTGGGACAGCAAGCAGAAGCACAATCAGTAACCTTCAAGAKAATCTCAGGAAGAAGCTAGGGAAAGCAAGAAAATCTAAAAAGACCAAGAAAAGCATCTGTATATAGAATTATGGGCTGACAAAGTGTAGAGACTGTATCACATACCAGCTAGAGTTAGATCTACCAAAGGAAGCATCATTTCTGTCCCTTTTTCAGGGCATAAATGGACTCTTAGTGATGTCTACCCACACTGAACAAGTGTCTAGGCAAGTGCCAAGTGATTTCATCACCCACCTCAGTAGATCAAACCCCATCGTCTTTCAGGCACATTAAAAACCAAAGATGCAACCTGAATACCAAAACCAGGGCTGCTGGATGACCAAAACCCAATCCTAATCTGATTATATAAAAATGGGAACCACAAWACTCCCTACTGCAAGGAACAATACAATAAGAAAGCACAAAATGGTGGTATAGCTGTCCCACAGGCACCACAGGTCGAGGATCTAACACCAAGTTTCCCAGCAACCCAAGATCTGGCGTAACCTGAATTAGCTGACTGTGTAAAAAGAAAACTATCTGAAGAGGAAGAATAAATACGATCTGAATGCGAAGCAATCAAGCTGCTGAAAGGAAAACTGGGTAATCGTCTGTCTAAYGCCCTCCTGGGATTGTCCTGAAAGCGCATCTCACACTACACAATTCCTGAGAGGCTTAGAAAATTTCTCCAAAAGAGTTACAGTTAGCAGTTAGATGTAATAAAAGGTTAAACCTGACAAGTTTAAGATGGCTAATGAACTGARCTATGTGCAATGGCTGGTTCTACTACACTCAATGAATAGCCAATGTAAAAAGATGTCAGAGGTTTGCTCGCCAAAAATTTTGTTCTCTATAAGCAAAAATATGAGTTAACACAATTAAAACAAATTCAGTATTTTTAAAAAGTCTCAGTTACTAATGGTTTTATTTCTGTGTATCATCAAAGCAACTACATGAAGATTTTCAGCTCTTCTGCTCCAGATTTCACACAATTTTCCAGAACACTTCAACTGCTTTAAAACCAGACTCTATTCTTCAGGGTAAGAATGGACSAAGAAGATAAAATCAAACTAAATGTCTATCAGTCATCACATAAATCATGCAGATAGTCTGACTTAGGGCAACCTTCTTTATGGCAAGCTCCTCCTTCCCCCCAAAAAGCACTCACACCTCTGCCACATGCAGAGCAGGTGGCATCTCTGAGGAGCAAGGGAGAAAATGTGGGTACATATGCAAGCCAGAACATAGGAGGAGGGAGAAGATGAACTTCAAATTCCTTCCCTTCACKCTAGAATGGCCTAGATGAGCCGAAATGTGCTGTGGAGTCCCTTCAGTCCCCTGGGGAAGGTACAGTGCCCACCACACAGTGGGCCACAGTGCCACCACTGCCTCACATCACCTCACCCTTCCTTCTCTTCCTGACACCCCTAACTCACACCTTCTTCTCAAGCCYTCTAACACCTGCTTCCAGGGTGAACTGCAGAAGGGACATGGTGGCAGCAGCAGTTGAGGCTGCCGAGGGAGAGAGATCAAGAGCCAGAAAAACAAACAAAAAAAAGAGAAGCATCTCCAGAGGCAGCTCACCATGGTCTCCCATCTCAGGTGCTCAATATGATGTATRCTTGCTACCAGGTGAGAGACAAGGGTGCCAGGTATGGGGGTTGCGCATCAGAAGAGRAGGAGGTTTTCCTTACACACCAAAAATGCCTCCCTAACTGCTCAGTTAAGCAACCCACATCAGCATTTCCTGATGATCATCCTATCAGATTGCAGAGCTAAAAAATACTTGGCTCTAGTTATACCAACACATTAAGGAAAAGGTAATAATGACTGTAATGCAAACTGAATTCAAAGAAGAAGTTTCAAGTTATTATTTGTATTGTTATGCCTAGAGTTGATACAAACAAACATTTACCTTATTATAATATATATTGCAGCACACATTAATCAAGATCAATTAAATGGATAGTGCAAGTTGAGAACACACATGTGAGATGCCAAAATAGGGAGGATGAGTCAGATGGTATTAAATTTCCACACCTATGATTAATCACAGTTAATCTATCAAAGCTCAGCCAAAAATAAACTAAGAGTAAAAAAAAAACCAAAAAAAC
>JACDOX010000048.1:4641726-4790365 GCA_014549065.1 Cardinalis cardinalis
AAAGGGACTGCACTTCTCTATAGGTTTTAGAAATACAGTCAGTTGAACTGTAAAGCTACACCAGTAGAGCACCACTTCTTCCCTGAGAAGATGTTAGAAAAATGAGTCACGCCCAGATGACATACAAAATCCTTAATGCATCTGTTTGAGGGACTTGCTGTGTTATTGTCCTCTTTGGACTTTGAGTTTTCCCTCAAGCCATGGTTTGTTGGAACTATATATTCAGCTCAGACTAATTGATGCAGTACGTTTGCAGTATTGTTTCCCAAGTATTTCCACCAGCGCTTCAAATGTTTCAAAAATTAACAGTGGGGGTACTTAGCTATTGGAACAATTTAACAGGGGTTGTCATTAATTTTTTTTTTGCTATTGAGGTTGGATGTTCTTCCAGAAGTACACTCTAGTTCAAACAGAAATGAATTCAGGAAAGTTCTGCTGGMCTGAGTTATACAAGACAGAATAATGAATTACTGAGTCAATTCTGTAGACTGCAACATTTCCAAATCTGTTCTGCAATTCCTGTGGTCTTTAGGACAGCTTACCTTCTGGCCCTACTTTACCTCTAACTTACAACACCAGCATCTGAGCCATCTGAAAGGACAGCAATTCACAACCAGAAGTATCCGGTTTTGCTTACAGCCATTTTTCACCTTTCTAGTTTTAGGGGGTTTTGCGAGTCAGATGAATGAATTCTTTTGTCTTTATTTATTTATTTCCAACAAACTTTTCTTCCAGAAGTCAACAGAACTCAACTTGTTTCCTGGCTATTCTGATGTTACAGAGATGCATTTTCAAGAACGTTCTTGTCTTCTAATCTATGGCTGCAGGACAAATAAACTTTGAATATTAATTTCCCTACTCTATGGAATGCACTGAAATTAGGGATCTTTTGAGTGCTTAGTTTATATCATCTGCTCCATAGCCAAAGCTCRATCATCCTGTTTTGAACAGTCAAAAATGATGGTATCATCAAAAATATAAAACAGCAATACAAAGTACATGAAATATAAAGCATTTAAGTTCATCTCTACAGCAGAGACAAACGTATTAGAAGAGAAACCAGCTCATTTCCATATGACAGATTCTGTTTTTACCTTGGGTCCACATTTGCTGTTGCTTCATCAATGATAAGAATACGATTTTTTTTTAGAACTGCTCTGGCAAGACACACCAGCTGTCTCTGACCAACACTAAAATTAGATCCAGATTCTGCCAGCTGTGTCTCCATTTTGTTGGGTAGATCTTCCACAACCTCCTTCAGTTGCACCTGTTGACATGTCAACATATTGTAGGATGAGTAACTCTCTTTTAAATCAGCTATTGTGTGTCTGATGACACAACAATAAGTATGCAAGGTTTGCCTTTTATATTCTGACACAAAATGAGTAAGTGCCAAGTTGGATTACAGTGTGTGTCAGTTATTAGAATTCTAAAAACATTAAAGCACGTTGTTAAGAATCTATTAATCTTCATTAAAACCAAGATATGAATCAAACTATAACCAAGGCATCACCCCAAAGGATAATTCTTTCATAAAAGACTTATATAACAATATACATGCCTGCACACACATGCACACACACATACACAAATGCACATATGATAGTGTACCTTTTTCCATCAACACCTATACCTTTATCAAACTTGATGAAAACATCCAAAACCTAACACACACAAGCACTGTAATATTATAGTTACATGGATTTTAAATACCAGATGTACATTATTAGATTTAGTAAGTCACCTCTTCCAAGGCGTTCCACAGCTCTTCATCAGTGTATTCATTGAAAGGATCTAAGTTTTTCCTCATAGTTCCAGTGAACAAAACAGGCTCCTGAAACCCAGTAAAATCAGCATTCCACTATAAATACAGGTTTTATATTGCAATAGGTAATTTAATGATAATCACAGCTAACCTATATCAACAATAGCACAGAAATATCCAACAACAAGCTATCATTTTTGAAATGCAAAGGTGTACATTACAACTGCATGCTTAAGAGGGATGGGTCGGGGGGCAAGGCAAGTGTTCAACTACTCTGTATGAAGATAATTTACCAAACAGGACAGGTCTGTTTGCAAATTGCTGTACACAGTTATGTCGGTACTTCAACGGGCATTTACATGCCACTGTTCTGATGCCACAAGCTATATATATACTTCCATGAAATCGTTGCTATCCTCATGGTATTGTTAATGAAAACCAACAACTAGCACTGTCAACGAGCACATAGTCCTAAATTACTTTTGGGTAGTTTTGAAAACCTGTTTTTGAAGTACATAAACCAGAGAGGAATCAAAGAGCTTACAATGCCTTTCTGGTTTTCCTTCTGTGTTTGGCTGCGGGTTTGGGTTTTTTTTCATTTCATGCCATAAAAGCCCTTCCATTGTACAATCAGGGCTAAGCAGGAACAGCTTTCACCATATAGAACCTAAACACATCTACACTGCCACAGCACCAAAGCAAACTTACTTAAAACTGGAGCACTGCTGGGCAAAGCTCTCACTCAAAACACACCAGGAGTCAAATCAGTACCTTCTCCCATTCAGGTACCAACGAGGTAAGAATGTGGTCGAAGCAAGTTTTGTTCTACTTCAGTTCCCAGTCAGAGCAATAACAGATAACACATCAAACTGGTACAAWTCAAATCACAATGAAACATGTAGTATCTAAGAATTGGGGAGAGGATTTTTGGTTCAGAACTCCTTAAGCAAAAGATCAGTCCTCAGTAATGTGAGTTGCCAAACCTGAGTCATGCACTGACACGACTTTAGGGCTAAACTCATCTTAATACCACACATAAAGACAAAAACAAGTCAAAAGCTGTAACAGTGCTAATCATAAATGGAGACCATTCATCATGTTGTCAGTTCTCTTTAAATTAGGGAAATTTTAGGCAAAATGCATTCTTTTTTTTTTCTTTCTCCCCTGGGAAATAAAATCTAACTTACACTGGGTAACTTCAGCTTACTCTGAGATTAACCTGTCATGACTTTCTCCCCATCTAACCCTAGTGATGACCAGCTCCAAAGGGCWGCAGCAAACCAGAAGAGAATTCAGACCTTAACCCTTTTATTGTCTTTGAATTTCTAAATCATCTGAGTGCTGTAAAAGAATTTAAAAAGACAGCACACGCCATAAGCAATATAAAAGAAGATATACATTTCCTGATATAACATGCCAATTATTTGAAAGGATCTGCTGCAATAGCAATGTCATTAAAAACTTGCTGAATGAGCAAAAGGGCTTAACACAAAACATTTCCAAACCAAAAAACAATTCCCTTCTAAAACACCTAGAAACTAATTTGTTTAACAACACACATTTTAGTACACCTTTTGGTGTATTTTGAAGGTATTGTTACATTTATTTTCCTTTTCAATCCATTTTTATAGGTTGGCAAAGAAGAGGCTGAACCTATAAAGTGTTCACAACTATTATAAAAGTCCTAACAACAGACATGCACTGCAACAGAAGATAAGGATATTTTTTAATTACCATTTCTGACACAGATTATTATTTAAAACAGTCTGGTTTATGAGAGGAAAGCAATAAGACTAACCTGTAAATAATTGTTGTAAAAATGCTTGCAGTCAGAGAGGCAGACAACATTTACATAGAAAAGATTTACAAACACAACCTTTACACAGYTCCATCCAAGCAAGCAATTAGAAGCCTAAGCACATTTTTATTTCTCCAGGTAGGTATTTAAACTCACACACAAGAAAACTTCAGTCTTGCCTCATCACTCTCTAGGAATGGTTCTGTTTAGCATGATTTATGTTGCAATTCTAATAAGCATCTCTCTCTCTGGTTTTTCAGCTGCCCACATAATTATGAAGATATTTGCTGCAAAATAACTACCTGATGTTACACTGCTATTATTGACACTAGTATTAGCACAGCACCAGACAATGCCTATCATACAGTTTACCATAGCAGAAACCCGATTCCTTCCTGTTCTTCTTTGTACCATCACTTGATAGTTTTGCATATTGTTAGTAGAAACAGCCTTTCCTTACACACAAAAAAAAAAAAAAAAAAAAAAAAAAAAAAAGCTACCTGCTAGCCTTTGGGCACTCAAAACTTTTGTGACTATGATGCAAACCTTATACAAATTTGACAAAAATCACAGAGTTCCACTGGATTTAAAACAGTTTTAAAACTATGTCAATAGACCAGTGTATGAAAAGAAAYCTCACATGTATAATTGAATGTGGTGAACTTTGAGCACCTGCRTCATTCAACAAGTAGAAACTGTATTTCTGTATTTGACCTGCAGTTTTCCTGTCTCAGTATCCTATTCTGTTCAACTGGGCTGAATTCCTCAAAATGAAAAAATCACCCACAACAGCTATGGGCAAGGCTTTCAAAAAGCTGTAGACCTTGAATGAACTGATGATCATCTGTTTTCACGAGAAAGGAACGCTACACACAAACAAAAAAATGGAATTTAAATCCATATAAACTTCTCTTTACATACAAAAGATGACTAGTTCCAGTGAGTACTGCAATAACAAAGCCTGCAGCATGCAGAAACAAAAGACATCCTGCATTAGGCAATGATCCAATTGCTGGGGAAGTACCTATTTTAAATTTTTTTTTTCAACAGCATACCTGTTTCTTTTTGACTCCTACTATTTGAGAAAAAAAAAGCCTCATTATCATTTGTATTAGATTCTCAGCTTAAAGAAATTAATACACTCTGACCGCCACCCTGCCCACAGACTAGCACACATTCAGACATAACTCTAAATACAGTTTCTGTTATAACATAGAGAGATCTGAGAAATAATGCAAAACATGGCAAAAAAAAATCCTCTGGCTTACAGTCCACCCTTCACTCTACCTGCCAGAAGAGCGTGGATGAACTACTTTGCAAAACATGACTTCACATTTGCAGCATGTGAGCTTTTCACTCTTCCTCCCTCTTCACTGGAGAGCGAATGCCCAGGGAAGAG
This sequence comes from Cardinalis cardinalis, assembly GCA_014549065.1. Taxonomy (NCBI): domain Eukaryota; kingdom Metazoa; phylum Chordata; class Aves; order Passeriformes; family Cardinalidae; genus Cardinalis; species Cardinalis cardinalis. Next base: position 4,646,689 of record JACDOX010000048.1, read on the forward strand.
ASCAGAGCTCTCATGAAACTGTAACATGCAGAGACTTTGCCTCCTAAGTTTTAAGGTTACACATCACCCTTCTCTGATACAATGTCTCATGAAATTAAGACTCTAAAAGGGAAGACCTGTGACCTACTGGACTTCTTTGAACAGCCTTTCCTCTACCCCAGCATGAGAGATCAGGCTATTTCCAACACTGCCCTATTGGGTTTTTTTTCCTGTACTGTGGCCTTTCTTTCACTTCTAAAATTCATAAAGTTTAATTTATTATGGGTTATAATGACCTACGCTTTTGTCTGTTCCTCTGCTCTTCTCCTGTCCAGCCTTCTCCAAACAAAGCAAAAGCTGATAGCTCCCTTCTAGGTAGCACATCTGCTCCTCCTAAATCTAGCACCACTCAGTTTGTACAGGGATGACTGGAGAGGTGAAAGTGGTCTTGCAAAGTCCCTTACTAAGGAAGCATCAGGCAGGAATTGCTGCCAAAGGATCAAGTGRCTTCAGAGGACTGCTGAGGATTGGTCTACACTTACCAGATTTTCTCTGCTTTTCCACAGACTATGGGAGGACAGCATACAGCTAACACACAGATATTGCAAAGGAACAGACAGGGTACAAAACTGGGAAAAAATGTTTCAGTCCCCAAAACTGATTCTGTTTACCTTAAAATAATCAAGACCTTCCTCAAGTAAGGATAATGCCTAGCTACAGTTCCTGTATCTACTGCATTCAGAGGTGCACAGGGAACACATCCCAGCAAAGCACTTTAAACTCTACAGTATTATATTCAAAACATCCATGGCAAACCAAGTCACTCTCTTACTTGAGGTATAATTGAGATTTTCTTCCGCAAGTCATGGAGTCCCAGCTCTGATGTCAAGTACATATCAATCCAAATCCTTCCTTCAGGTTCTGCCAAGCGAAAGAGGGCTGCTATCAGAGAGCTTTTCCCAGCTCCGGTTCTTCCCACTATTCCAACCTAGGGAGCAAGCCAAGCCTGTACCATTAAACTGTGAGCTTTTCAGGAGAAATTAATACGTCAAGCAACATTTTTACAGCATCACAGGATTTGCAGTAGAACATGCACCAAATAAAACTTCTTTGTAATTAACATTCTTCGAAGAGGAAAAATCCTCTCCCCTTAAATCGGTTTGGATTCAGGTGACATTTGTATACATGACAATTTCTTGGATCATATTCAAAGGTGAATGATTTCCCCTTAATGTGTGGTGTCTTATTGTGTAAACAATTTAAAGTGGCTCAATGCATACAGTAATGAGATTCAAGGCTGCTAATTTTTATACTGAACCTGGTTTGCTGGGTGATGTTAGGCAAATCATTTCATGCACGCATCTACTACTCAACCCCAAAAAGGACTCCCATAAAGCACTCTTGGAACAACGTACTCCAAATTTAAATAATTGAGACTKATTTTGGTTAGTTATGGTTAAGGTGAAGTACTTTAAAGTAGCATGATTATAAACTGTATCCATACTTCAGACATCTTCAGTAAGCATTGAAACTACAAGGCCATGACATCAAGCTGAAATTCCTTTTCAAACAGAAGAAACAGCAAATAATAAAATCACAGAGATTCAGGGTTCTTTTCGCTCCCAAAGAAAAACTGGAAGACATACACAGTGTGAAAAAAAAATAAAGCTTTCAGAAAAAAGAGACAATGAAAAATATGGGATTGATAACTTTAATGACAAGGGACTAAGACTGAGAAATATTTCTTCTATTTTATTTTTTTTAATGTTGTATTCAGATAAAGGATTCTTAGAGAAAAACAGTGTACAGTAATCAACTGTATCAGAGAAGATAATGGGTGTAACCCTCTACACAGATCTGATCTRGCAGAATTTGTTATTTCCTGCATTCTGTTCTAATTCCCACATTTCCAAAAAAAAATCAGCACACTGGAAAAAAATCAGAGCAGTGCAACACAAAGTTAATATGGGCTGGAGATCCTGATKTGATGGGGAAGGATTTATGAGGATTAAACATGTATAATATGACTTGGTGAAGTGATTGGGGTGCAGAAAGGAGGAAGAAAGATKAAAACATTCATGAGTGTACATACAGACACCAGAGGGCAATTACCTACTGCCTGAGACTCACATGTATGCAGCAATGCCTGCTGAAATGAAATTCAGCACAGGAAACATCACCAAAGTGCAAGGTGAAACTTTCAGTCAGAGACACTAAGTTCAGACAATACAGAGTGCTCATATTTGATAAAAAAACACAACACACTAAAAAAGTACACTTCAAGGAGCAACTTATGCTGCATAATCTAAAAGATATTTTCTSCTTCTCCATTCTGATTTAACAATTTCATCCAACAATTCATTATTGTACTACTGTATATAAACTAATTAACATTTCTACAGTGCTTTTTATTAAACAGACTAATTTAAGCAAATCTGTTACAATAAATGATCAAATGTTTAGTACTCTAAATTGTATCAGTGACACAATGGAAAAATAGTTCTGAATAGATAAACTACAGCTCAGAAAGAAAGTGCTGAATAGAGAACACAGACAATCAGAGTTGTGAAAATGAAAGTTCAATTGTTCCTCCGCAAATGTCAATATAAAGTATTGTATCAAAGATATAAAGAAAAACCATACAAAATTCATTGATACTTAAAATAAAAATGCAGCTGCTCTGCATATTGTCAAAATCCCACTTTTGGTTTGGCATCAAATGAAAGGACTATGCTCTTCAACATTTAGAAGAATCTTATTTGCATCTTTGGTCCAATTGACTACAGGCTGCTGAAAACTGACAGGAATTTGAAAGAGCTCTCAGTATACCCATTATCCATTTTTTGAATACATTTTATTCTTCACAGGCCCAYACTCACAGCCAGTGCAAATACAGCACCAGCCTGCAAATGGAAGTGGCACCTATCAGGAGTCACAGGGCCAGGACTGKGCTGCCTGATACAAGCCCAGTGCACACACAGGAGTACACCTGCTACACTGGGCTCATCATTACTCAAGTGTCACTTGTACTTCACAGCACAGTGAAGTACAAAAAATGTAAGATTTACAGCATGTCAGCCACTCCACTGAAACTGCCCATGTCTTTGTTATCCCTCAGGCAACCTCCCTTTCGTCGTGGGAGCACAGCTGCCATGCCATAAATCTACATGCGCACCTTCCTAACTTTTCCATGTAGCTTGCAGATCCAGGAGCTGTCAGGAAAAGGTGCATTTAACAATATGTTAGCCAATTAGCATTCATGAGCTCCCTGAAACAAAGATGGTGTGTAAAACCCAATCCAACGCAGGCAAACCTTCCCCTGCTGCAGCTATAGTAGCAGAGGAGGTTAATCCCTGCCAGCTACTGGTACAGCAGTTTGTGTCTGCCTGGTCTGTTTCTGCCAGACCACACTACTTCAACAAAGATGTTTAAAACACAGGGTCCTTCCTGGCCTGCTTTGACTGTAGGGAAATACTGAATGCTGAGACAAACAGATTAAAAGAGACCTTGAGTGAGTGATWTGCTAGCAATTCTTACCGTACCCACAGCTTCCCAAAGTGGGCCCTGGGGTGGCTACAAGAAAAAATACAAGCACAGCAGAAGCTTAAACTCATTCYTGCTGCCAGTGGCACTGCAGCCACCAGAAGTCTCTAAAAGCCAGGGGCCTGAACAGGCATAAGAGCTCTCAATGACAGCAGTACGGGCAGAATCCCCGACAGATCTAGAAACCTGGTTCTGAAGAAGATGCTTCTCCATAATTAAAGCCAATGTTGAGGAGGAGAGATGCTTGGGAGATTTATTTTACACAGTGGCAGCCTACTGCAGTATTGTGCAAAACATCATAGTAAGCAAACACAAAGTTCTTGGCAATAGTTTCAAGCTGGGCAAATTCAGGATGATGAAACCACAGCATAACTGCTCAGCAAAAATAAATACCCCCAGTCATCCCTCCRTCTCCTGCCCCCACCAAGCACTGAGTCATGCATTGCTAGTATCTCTTGCTTCCTTTTTTTACTGTATTCCTGCCTCTCACTGAGAAATACAGGATTTCTTATCTGTATTGGAGAGACTTGTAACAGCTATGGAGACAGCCCATATGGCTCTTTTTCTCAAGAGACCATTTTTTACTCATTCACAGCTAATTTCAGGAAATCACCTGAATGTAGCAAAGTCTGGTTGAATTTTTGTAACATGTATGTTATTAAAAGGTCCACTTGAKGAAATGAATGGGTTTGGAATTGAATGGAAAAGCATGTTAAAAAGGAAGCACAGGCAAGGATTGTAGAGTTGAACCATCCTCCTAGGGAAGACCTCCTAATCAAAAAAGTACAGCTGCATTTGAAATGTAGTAAAGCACAAATTAACACTTCAGGGCTCTAATTTAATTTTGTCTGTGGGGGAGACCTTCCCTGCAGCACTCTTTCAACAGGCATAGAGTCAAAATTGGGGAGGAGGAGTTTTATTTCTATGTTTCTTTTGGCTACCAATCTAATTAATGACAACAGTTAATTGCATTGGTTGCCAAAAGGAACTAAAATAAAATCCCCAATTCTGAAGTTATGCAACTGATTTGTATTTCTTTCTTCTATCTTCCATTTTGGACTCAGTGCAAGGGCATGTACATTACCTATTTTCTATTGGTTTTGCTCACCTTTCCTGTTGACATACTTAATTCCAATTGTGTTCCCTCTGTTGAATCCCTAATTTCCTAATGCAGCTCCATTTTCTTTGAATTTGAACAAACATTCTTGGCTTGGCTGGTATTTTCCATGTCTGCTACTTTCTGAAGAATCTCAATTTTTTTTTAAGGGGATTATTTGGTATGTTTAATCCTTTGTTTTGACAGACTGAAATATCATGTTCCCAGACAAATTTACACTACACTTACATGAAATAAATAGGCTATTACTTCTATTATTAAATATAACTAAAGCTTATTTTTTAAAAGAACGTTTACTATTTTCCTAACATCCACATATTTTATAATCCATTTCTAGCACGCAGCTTCTTGTCAACTCATCATCTTTGCTTAATTTCTGTGACTATCCAAAGACAGCCACATACATACCTTTTCTTTTGGTTTAATTACAGCAGACAAATGTCTCAAAACCAATGGTCCATCTAGACTGTAAGTGAAGTTAACATTCTCAAATGCTATCATTCCTTGGTTAGGCCATTCTGGTGGCGGATGTTTGTTGGTCTCCCAAGGAGCCTCTTTTTCAAGTTCTGTGTACTCCATCACTCTTTCTACTGATATCATCTAAGGGGAGGAAAGAAGACATAGATACATGAGCTTCATCTATGGTATACCCTGCAAATACTGCCTGCATATAAATATWTTTACCATAGAGATTCAATGCAAATTACTCCATGTTTTTTTTTAAACACATGTAAGAGTATTTGGCACCATTCTAGGCTTTCTTTATACAACTGAAAAAGTGGAAAGAATGCATCTCTTGTCCTACTACAGATGCAGATCTATCATGATACATAAAGCCATTCATAAGCATTTCCCATCAGTAGGATTAATTATAAACCTAAATACTGCATAAGTTTTAAGAAAATTAAGCTGAGAGAGTTGTCTCTCAGTCTTGACTAAGATGCCACCAATCCATTGTGTGTTAGAAAGATAAAGCTAGAAATGAAACTGCMAAATGAAATACAGGCAGACACATGAATGAGTTTGACTCTTCGCCCTGCATAGGACAACCCAAAAAAAAATCACACCATGTGCCTGAGAGCATTGTCYAAATGCTTCTTGAACTCTGGCAGACTTGATGCCATGTCCACTTYCCTGGGGAGCCTGTTCCAGCGCCCAACCACCCTCTGGGTGAAGAATTTTTGTCTAATATCCAACCCAAAYCTCCCCTGACACAACTCCAGGCCATTCCCTCAGTCCTGTCACTGGTCACCACAGAGAAGAGATCAGTGTCTGCCTCATTTCTTTCCCTCACAAGGAAGTTGTAGACCACAATGAGGTCTCCCTTCAGTCTCCTCTTGTCCAGGCTGAACAGTGCAAGTGACCTCAGTCACTCCTCACAGGGGCTTTCCCTCCAGATCCTTCCCCRTCCTCATGACCCTCCTCTGGATGTGCTCCAACAGCTTCATTTCGTATTGTGCTGCCCAAAACTGCACCCAGGACTGAAAACAAGTGTGCACCACCACTGAACAGAGTGTGACAATCACTGCCCTTGACCAGCTAGCAACAGAATGGAGATGAAATATTCTTGCCTCCCCCAGGTGTAGTCACCCTTTAACAACAAGGGATTTTTGGGGGATGTCCGCCCATCAGAGAAGTTGATGCTAATCATAGATCCACAAAATGACCAGCATTTCACACCAAAGCCAGSTTAGTGAATGGCCTTTCTCTTCCAAGGTATTTCTGAGTCACAGCCTCCAAGAAAGCCACTGAGTACATGTGACACTCCCACARACACTTAAAAGCTTTCTTCCCATTTCTCAGAAAATCTGTTACCACCTGTTTACTGGTGTGTGAAAAATGCACTGAAAAAGCAATGTGGTAGCAAAAAAAATTCTAACTTTGTTATTATCATGATTGTTATTATCATTATAATATAATTAAGCATGGCTTTATAACTTTTATGAAAGGACTACACGTATTTCCTAGACTATGTACAGCAAACTATAATTACAAGTAACTTCAGCTGTCAACACAGCAAAAAAAAATCCCAGGTTTATGTTTAGCATGTTTTTTCTACAATCTGTTTTTCTTCTGTATTATCTTAAGGAAGTAGACAGGCAAATTAGAACATGGTAGTAAATACTGTGAATTGGTCAAAGGCATTTTATATGATATATTTTGGAAAACACACAACCTTGTCATTTGAATATAAACAAATACTTTCACATTTGTGTTAACTTAGAATAAATTTAAAAGTTATAAGCCTTTGCAATGGAATAACAGGACCCTAAAAATGCCATGAGGGATACAAATAAAATTTTTAAATGCAGTAATAAATAACAATAMATTATAAATATCAAATATAAAAACATAATTTAAAATCTTCCTTATAGAAAGGGATTAATGCAACTTTAGCAAGTTGCAATGCAATTGTCTACACTGTAACTAGACAGTCTCCTTTTTGCTGTAAAGGGAGATTGTAAAACCTCCCTTACTATGAATGCAGGACAATCCCCAGACACAGTTCATCTTAACAAACATTCAAAATCAGTCAGACAAATCATAACCTAAAAGAAGTAATTTTTCTTTATGACTGCAGAGTGGTGCCTCAATCACTTGCTAAGGTATTAATACTCTAAGTTATTTAAGAAGAATCTCATCCTTAAAGCTTCGTGTCACAAGCATGAAAGCAAACAAGAGGGAAAAAGGAAGAAATAAACATTACCAGGTTTTCAACTTCAGCACTCTGTCTAACACCCCACTGGAACGTTCCCATGAGGGTGATTGCATAGGAGAGCGCCAAACCAACCTGCCCCGCATTCAGAGCTGCAGAAGAAAGGAAAATGAGGCTCAAATAGGTACATTGTAATTACACAAAATCTCAGTTAAGTTCTCTTTCATGAAGTTACAAACATGATGGAAGCATCACAGCCARAATTTTATTTGGTTATGCACTACTTGCTATCTGTGCAATGAGTAGCTCCAGGCAGAACAGCTGCTTGCTGCATTTTGGGGTACGGTTTGGACACATTCTGACAAGATAATCCAAATTCTCGTTGGCTTGGTGTTCATCTAAAAACTGAGGTTAAGTCTCAAGACCACACTTACACAGATTTTTAGGGTCATCCCTGTCTGGCTGAACACTAGTTAACTTCACTTTTTATCTACACAAATCACACAAGGCCCTAAACCTAAGCAAAAAGTTTGCATAAAATTATTCCAAAATTAGTTATGAAATTTACATCAACTTTGTACWCTTATAAACAATGAGATAAGGTAAAAGGACAGAATATTTCTTCCCCTTTTTATAAAAGCATTTACTGTGTTCAGTGGGCCTACTCTCATAAAATAAATGTATTCTGTCTGCCTCAATATTAAGCATGGTTGTCCTCGGACTTACTTGAACTTTATCATACCATAGTCCTACTGACTTCGAGAGAACTACTCTYTATCCAGAGGCAAGGAAAGATTCCAGACCATTGTTTTGACTTGTCTTTTTGCATTCTAGTAACATCAAACCTAGCTCAAAATTTGCAGAGYTGTGTAGCACAGAGTGTTCAATTTTTAAAATACACGCACACATATAAAACTTATCCAAAGAAAAAAGAAAAGAAACAAAACCAGCAAATTAGCACTAATTTTCATGTCCAAGATAATTACTTCTTCCTTCATGTTTTAGATGACTATCTCATTCTAGCACATCTAACCCAATTACATCCTGGATGATGCATACACTAATGACAGTTCATGAGTGACAGTGAACATAAAATGTATTATTAYGAGGCAATTTTCTTTCTGGAACTGGCCTATCCCACTGATCCAAGATACGAGAAGAGTATCCCTAGGAACTTTAGCTTGCCTTTTGACCTACTGTGCCACGTGCAGAAAGAAAAAACATTGTTAAGAAGCAGCTTCGTGGGTGTTTCAATACAAAAAGCAAAGCCCTGTAGGCCCAAAAGAGAAAGACAAAGGTAGGGAAAAAGAAGAAGATTTATTTCTTGTTATTGCTCAGAAAGCCAGAATCTCAAAAGTGAAGACTACAGAAGAGCACGTTTGTTTGCACACTTGGGGATGATGACAGATGTATGCCTCAGCCCGGAAGATGTCTGAACTGCCTCCAGGATTTGCAGGAAAGCAGATACAGCCCCAATGCCCTAGACTAAGGAAGAGATCATGATCTAGAAAGAAATATTTAACTTAATTACAGCCTTTAAACAATTAAAAACAGCAACATATGAAAAAGAATTAGGCATTACTAWACATGATTATTACTGGGTGAACTTTTTCTAACATCTGTACTTACTGTTGGCGAGAAGCAGGGAACCAAAAGCAACCACTATAACAAAAATGGCACAGATGGCATCCAGGCGCACAGCAAACCACCTTGAGGTTGTCAAGAAGAGAAACCAGGCCTCTAAAGTGTATTTTACAAAGACACAAAACCAGTGGATTATTAGAAAACTAAGCTGTATAATTATTACTAAATTTATTCATGTTAGTAATACAAATTGTCAAAAAAACTCAACGTTGCCATCTTCAAGTGCTGTCTGCGTGGACTGATGATGATCAGGCTACTGACCAGTTTTCCAGAAATTGTCTAATTTAGTTTTCACACCAGTAGCAACCACAATAGGAAGAGAAAGAAAAACAGTCAAGGCTTGAAGTATGGTCCATTTATTCAAACTGGAAGCCTCTTCTCAACTCTAGTGGACTCAAGAGTCTTATATAAAAAGCAGAAGTACAACTGCATTTGCTGTAGCTGGACTAGAGTCTACAGGCTTTTAGCTAGAACATATCACAACACAATTGTCAGAGCTAAGTTTTTAGAAGGCAGTTGCAGCTGGTTAAGCTCCTGTAGGAGCTACTCAATACAGCCAGTGCAGCTACACAGACAYATTCAGACGATTAGATGCACATTTTTACTTTTGGGGAAGCTCACAGGTGGACATCTCCACTTTGCACTCASACTCAGATGTTGACAATTTGGTGCTAAGTTCCATCCCAGGTAGATATGCTACAGAACAAGGTACAAGAGACAGCACAAAAAGACACTGCAATACAGAGGGCAAAGTGTTTGAATCCAAGGCCAAAACCAGAAGCAAAGTAGCCATAATAAAGTGTGGCACTATTTATTGCTTAGGCTGCACTCAGAGGAATTGTAAGTCACAGCAGAAGGTTACCATTCCAACCCCTTCTGCCTTGCTTGCCATTACTCCCTGCTAAAAGATCACTGCAGTTTCAACTGTTCAAGGCTCCTTAGCCTAGTGCTGGGAAAAATTCAGACTAAAATAATTCTCCCTTCTGTAAGACTGAGAGGAGATAATTGTGGTTTTAAGCCTGACGATCAATAGCCAGATTATGGAGCTTTTGCTCCATTGATCCTAATTATCCAGGGAGGTGTGTTACACTGCCAGCTTGAGATGGTTCATTTTGCAACCTCTCTATGCAACAGGGGTCACTGTGAATAAARAAAGGAATCTGACAGTCACAGGAACTAATAAAGACTCATCGTGGTCTSACGACTCATGGGCTTGCTTATAGAGATGGGCACTGGCAGGAAGGAAACTTGAGTTTGGTCAAATGTCAGCATGCCTTTTAGATTTTTTTATCTAAAATTTATTTAATACTCCATTCATAGGCATGCCTCAAAGGGGTTCAAAGCAAGTGTCCTGAGTCCTAGGCTCAGGCCTAAATAGAGAGGAAGATACTACTCCAGCCAAAAGTGCTAAACAAAACCATCACTGGTTGGGAGAGCCTTCTGCAATGCAGGAAAGAATTTAAAACTTTCAGGAGACTTAAAAACCCAGGACTCCAACTTTGTGAGCTGCTATTTTCTYACGTCAGCTACTTCTTGCTCACATTTAATATTGAAGAACCATCCAGGGTGAAAACAACTTCAGGAAATCTCTAGTTCAGCCTCCTGTCAAGCACAGTCAGGTCAGAGGTCAGACCATGTTGCTCCATGCTTCATGCAGTTTGAGTCTTGAAAAGCTATACAGATGAAGCCTGCACCTCTGGGCAATCCTTGCCTCTGCTTGACTGTGCTCACAGTGAAATCACTTTTCCTTGAATTCAGGTTAAAAATCTCTTGGTACAACTTACACCCAAGTTGGTGCTCCTACCACCACGCACCGTGGTGAGAAACCTGTATTTATGGCAACATCCTTGCRGGCACTGGAAGGCAGCTATTAAATACTCTGTATTCCCTGAACTGAACAAGCCCAGTACCCTCCCCACAAGGAAATCTCTCCTGTTAATACCCTAACTATCTTCATGGCCCCTCCAGGGAGCTCACTCCAGCTTGTTAGAACGTTTCCCAAAGCTGGCAGTCCACAACTGGATGCAGTACTCCCAGTGTGGGCCAACAAGTGTGGAGGAGGACAATCATTTCCCTCCTTCCCCTGGCTATGCTCCTGTTAATACAGCCCAGAGAGTGCTGGCCTCCTTTGCTGTCCAGGCACATATTCCCCATGAGGACCAAAAACCACACACAATTTAAGCCAGCTGGTGTGCCCCAAAGGCTTGGGGAGAAAGTCACCAAGATGAAGTCTGTAGGTATACAGAAGAGTGTGACTATGAAGCTTGACCTCAAAAACAGGTTCATGATCTGCCCATGAGGGGTATTATTGACAGTTTTGTTAGGGAGATGCACAAAACTGTCTGAAAAATTGAAGTATTTTTATGTTCCCTGGATCTGACCTTAAAATACAGAAAAATATTTCTCTTAAATGTCATGGTCCTCTTTGTACAGTGAAACTTCTATACGCAGTTTATTGCCTAAAGATGTCTTTTAATATAAAACTAAACCACAACTTTGTCTTCCCTCGCTATCAAGTATTGTAACACTGATTTGGTCAGATAACTAGCAACTATAAAATATTAAAAATGGGAAATTCAAAGCTAGAGGTGCCTCCCTGGAAGATGCACTACACCAGTCACAAGTCACTGGGCTCAACATGGTCAGTGTGCATGATGCTATAACCTGTGATAGGCTGTACTTCAGAAAGGATCAGGTGGTCTTGCCTGAAACTTTGTAAATCTATAAATTACAAAACAGCAATCGAATATACTTGTATGCCTTACAACAGAGGAAAGTCACAATCTTACCTAACAAACACAAAACTGAAAACTTCTATTCTGCTAGATCTTGAAGAGCATTGTAATAGAGAACATTTAAATAACACAAGTCAAAGAATCACAGTGCAAACCTGAATTATATTACTTATGTTTGCAGAACACCAATATTTCAAACCTTCCAATTATGWTAATTCCATATTTTAGATTTAAGTCCTGAAAGCTGCTCAAAGTAAAAAATAAGTTAGATTTATGAAACATTTCCAAGATTATTTATACTAGTAATATCTGCCCATTCCACTTAGTATCAAATGCTTCATAATATACTTTGTTCCCTCCACATCTCTGCCCTCCGCCTACCTTTCCTTTTCTTAAAGATGGAATCCAGGAAAATGTTAAAAATTATTCTTTAAGTATTCTTATCAGGCATACTTTCAAATGTTTATCTTATACATTCAAACTGTTAAAACATATGCATGGATATTCTAAATTATATTACAGCCCAAAGTAAACTCTCTAAATCTAGACAGATAATGTTTTTGTTCTAATACAGGAATTTTACCCTAAAGAGACAAATGCACAGCTCCTACTGATTTTAATGCACATTATATACATGTCGCTGAGGGCAAAAGATATTTCCCTCCCACCGTGCAAAGTATTTGATTTTTCCCACCAATTCATCGCAAACCTGAGTGGAGGTCTTGGTGTGCATCAAATAATTTTTGAAATCTTTCCTCAGCTTTCAAAGCCCGAATAGTCCAAAGCCCCTGGAGGGATGACGACAAGTGGGAGAACACTGGACTTCGAGCTACAAAGGGAAATGAGAGTTGAGTTAACTTAACAATAGATGAAGGACAACATTTAATTCTTTTTGTACCACACTAATCTTTAATCCTAGCACTTTATATTTAAGCATACAAACTACTCTACGGCATCTTTTTAGAATAAATATGCAACGTCTTTAACTAATGTTCTCTTACTCAATTAGAATCAGTCAGACAGCCAGGCAGATTAATTTATACAAAAATGTCTTGCATTTTTAACAATAGCTGTCACTGTAGAAATTCTTTGGGCTTTATTAATGACATTAGGCACCCATGTTTGTTATTCATAATGCTTAATATTCCATATCATAGTCAAGCTAAAGTCAGGCACAGGAGTCAGATAAGGTCAGAAATACCATTAGTATATGCATGCAAGGTCTCAAAGACCAGCAGCTTAGCATATTCTTAACTGGCTTTATTTACAGATAGTTAACTGACATACCCTAGGTTTATCATTATGCAAAACAGGAGTTAAGCATGTAATTCACTAGTTGAGAACCAAGGCAATAAGGAAGTTATTTGCATAGCAAAAGAAAAAAAATTCTTTGATGGACTGTCTATAAAATACTAGCATTTCACATAATAATAAGAAGTAGGGTTCAAACTAACATTAAGTCCCACCAAACTACATACTTGTGGATTCTAGACGTTTAATATCTCTTGAAGTGTCTAAGAAATATCGTCGAAGAAAAATGAAAAGAATAAATAGTGGAATTAAGGGGATGAGCATCCAAGGAATCACTGCCACAGCCACAGCCACCACACCACAAATCTGTAGGAGAGTCTGGAGCACAATAGAAAGAAAATAAAAAACTCTTTGCCAGAAGAATTTAATTTAGAACAAGTATAAAACTATTTAACACTATTGAAACACTTAAATATTTAAACATAACTACCACATTTAAGAGCGGATGCATTGTATAACATATGAGCAACAWCTATTTTTAAGCAACTTGGAAAATTTACAGTAATATCTAAATTGACTATTTTTCCAGTTTATGGTTTTCTTCCACATTATTTGTTCTTTAAAATAAGTCTTTACAAAGCTGGTTGACTGAAAATTAGTGTCTTTCTTGGTAGACTATTTTGTGACTGTTGTAATAAAATAATAAATGATCAACGTAAGAGACAACTAATCTTTAAYGGATCCTAGTTATTTGGTGAATCAAGGACACGTTATTTTCACTCCTGCTAAGAAGAAACTGGTGAAAAATTGGCTTTCAACTTGAGTTGAAAGACTTGACACTTGGAAGAGAGACTTTCAACATAGGCTTGCAATGTTTTCCTGACCACAACATTGTCCCATTTAGAAAGAAAACCCAGGACAGGAGAAAGTGGGCTTTCTCTTCTCAAAGGATTGCATTGTGAAACACTACAAATAAGAAGAAAATGTTACACATTGCAAGAAGTGTCATAAAAGGCTTGTTTCACGAAGTTTACTAGAATGTAATGTAACAGGTGAGGTAAACCTGACTTTACTCTTACAAAACTAGATATAATGAGGAAAACTCTGTTGCTTAGGACAGAGGATCCTGACCCAACTTTCTGAATKAAATCCTCCATTTACTTCAGACCCCTTCACATCTTCAACAAACTTTCAGTTTGAATACACAGTCAAAACCATTATCTGAACACAAACTTCTTGCAGAACTCAGGTGTACATGCATGAATGTATGGTAGGAGTCCTGGTATACTGTAATTAGAATGTGTCCATTTGTTCCTTAGAAAGGAGGGAAAAAACCCAACCCATACAAAAACATGTACATACAAAAAACCCATAGAGTACCAAAACCAGACAACTGAAATCCTAGCTCAAGATTAAATTCCTGTATTATTCTCAGTAACATATTCCTTAGCGGTGACAATATTTTCTGAAGATTTTTCATTTTATGGACTGCATAGCAGCCACCTTCTTCATCACCTCATACAACACAGAAGTGGATTCCAGCTAAATTTTGTGGCTGCCTGATTTTTAGATTCCAAAAATRCGTTAGTGACTACTGGGTGCCAGAAATGCAAGTCTTGGAGCAAAAATGCTTCCATCCCTTCAACTTTTCCAACCCAGTGCTCATATAAGCAACACATCAGCTAAGACAGGTACCAGAGAGCTACCTGGGTTTTCAAACACTTTCAGTCGAAGTGTCTATGTCATTGCATTTCTTGCTGCACTTCTGGTAGAACACTGAGGTCAAAAATAAGTACAACCTTTAGCCCTARATTTGCTTTTTTTTTTCCTTCAGGCTTCTCTGCCTTTACCCTAATTTGACCTGACCAAAGAGCAAACCCACACACTTTACACACTACAACTGCATGAGTCGGCTCTAGGCTTAGAGGTCTTAGCTCATGAAAGAAGATTTATCAGTGTTACAGCCTCTCATCTCATAGATCCTGAAAGCACATTTTAGGACCTCATGACCCTATTAAGGAAAATTCTAAAAGGTAGGCATGGGAAAGGAGCTCTGAAGAAGTTGCATTACCACTACACTGCTCATCTGTAGGTTAAGCTGTTGATAACATCATGTTGTTTGACCTTCTAGATACACACAGCAGATGGCAAACATTTTACCTAGATTTCATCAGGAGGAGGCAAGGTGGCAATGAGAGTGCACGTTGTTTCACTTGGATCAATCATGCACATGGCTGTGTCAGCACAAAGCAAAACAAAGCACCCTGGGCTCCTCACCAGCACTGCCATCAGCCCTTCTCTACCTTCTACTTCTCTGGCACTCTTTAGAGCCTTTCCTTTTTATCATGGGGTGAAGAGAAAGGACATAAAGACTCCTGACCTCCTACAAATCTTCTCCTGGTTCTAGATCTCTGCTTTGCTCAGTAATGCTCATTATCTCTGCCAAGCCTGCCAGCCATCCACACGCTGGTGAGTTTCTAAAGGTTCCTTCACCTCTATTCTTATCAGCAGAGACTGAAGTCCATTCCTTCCTTCCTGTTCCAAACTCACTCCTGAAACTGCTCAATACATCTGCTGCCTTCTMCCTCTGTCACTTCCTAGACAGTCACAAAAAAGCTTTTTCTGAAGTACACAGTCTCCTCATAACATCAGCTGCAAATCTGAAGTCAAATGTTGAGGAGAGCTGCTTCAAGGAAAAGGATTCTGAGGAAAACAAATGCTTCTTAGTAAAAAACAAAGAAGCCAAACTGAAGTTTAGTGATGATAATCTACAATATGTTGCAAAGTGCCAGTGGGGGTGGGAGTGGGAGTAGAACTATTAAGATCCAGCTCGKGTAAACAAAGCCTTGCTATGGCAGAAATACAGGGAAGGAAAAGATGGTTAGGATGACTAAAGTAAAAATCTGACACCGCCTTTGGAAGGAATTTTAGATGAGCCTGCACCACCTTATCATTATAAAAATTTATGATAGGGTGGATCAGTCATGTGTGTTCTTTTTTTTGAAAACCAAACTTGCATATAAATTAACTCTTAATGAAGTAGTCTGAAAGCCAGACACAACCATTTGCAGACTGTAATCATGTAGTCACTGCGTGAGGTAAGGCAAAGGTTCTAGCTCCTGAATTTCACAAGAGAGCACCAACCTTGGCAGCTGGAGACCGCCCCAGCTTCTACCAGCTCCACTGTGTGCGAGCTGCAGCACCCAAGATAATCRGCAGGGTGACAATAATGGTGACATGAGTGTCTGCTGTCTCTCCTCTCTGGAGACAAATAGCAAGAAACACTCAGGACTGGGTATCTAGACTTCTCATGGAAGAATCAGCTTACAATGGAAAGATGAATCAGAAGTCCAAGATTTTCCTACATAAAAGAAATATGGTCTACAAACCCAGCACCTTTTAACGTATTTCTTAATTTTAACTTTCAAAATGTAATGACTGTGTAGAAAGYAACAGTTAAACTGAAAAAAAAGAAGAAAAGCAATCAAAACAAAACCACAGGAGCTGATGAATTACATTTTACAGCTATCTGCACAGTATTTGAAACAAGGCCACTTTCCACAAAAGACAACASATGCACTGGCTACCAAGACAAAAAAGATCTGGATAGTTTCAGGAAAAGACCATTGCTTCCAAATGGAGACATAGCGACCAATATCCACCTTCAAACTTGATTCCATTTCCCTGGAGAAAGATGAATCTCCTACACACAGCCAGCRCACAGTCTATCCCTAGAGTACAGAAAAGCACATGTTGTCTCTGTTGGGAGTTACCCTTTTGCTTACAAGAGTCCTGTGAGATTTCCCTCATGATTTGGTCAGTCACTCCATTTACTGTGGCTTTTTTTTTTTTTTTTTGCTTAAAAATCTCCTCTTTTACTGCAGCAGGCATACCCAACTATAATCCTCCAGGGAAATGAATGCTCTGATCAGCATGCTCACTTGTGAAACACGCTTTCCCTTCACCATCTGATGACCTACTTCTCCAYTATTCTTACAGGTGCTGAGAGTGGTATTCTGGAGTTTCTATCTCAAACAGGTCTTGACCTAGGAGTAACAGGTATTTCTSTACCACAATTACAGAGCAGAAAAATACGGTATAGAACCTACTACCATAGGAACCACACTACTCTGGAYGTGCAGTTGTTGACCTGGTAGGATCTCCCATCAATGAGAGGGGATTCGAGACTTGGAAACCTCTTTGTGGGAGTCCAGATGGGGGTTACATAGCGAAACTCCTGTCCCAGCTTAACAGTTTAGAAGTGGTGAATAGAATAGTAAAATTGTTTAGATTGGAAAAGACACTAAGATTGTAGAGTCCAATCCTTAATGCAGCACTACCAAGTCCCCTACTACACCATGTCCTTAAGCATGGTATGTGCATCTTTTAAACATGTCCAAAGATGGCAGTAACTTCTTCTAACCTTTAAGTGTATACCTAATGACTCTATGGTTTAGTATTTTGCTACAATCCACTAACTGTATTTACTTGATGCCCTCTGACTACAGCAAAGTAAACATCTAAAGCCCATCAAGGCTAAATTCTGATGACCGAATCTACAGTTAAATCCCACACAAGAACTGAAGCAATCCAGGATTGGTTTTACCAATACTTAAGCAGAAGCCAAGAACACCTACTCAGCCCCAATTCCCAAATGCTACTCCCTGGGCCCCAATATACACTCCCAAGGATTATATTAGCCCATGGAACTGCCACAAAGCCATACTAATTTAATAATAGCAAAGGCACATGTCCTCGACTTCAGTTTGAACCTTCACTGCATTAACTTTAGGCACTTCAGTCAGGCTGTGCTGTCTGAAGTAAAGCCATGTCAAGAAATTACAAAACCCCACTCTGTTCATACTTGCTTGGCATCACCCTTCCTCCTCCTTCTYCCCTACCCCTGACAGAAATTATTTCCTTGTTGACTCTGCCAAATAACTGCACGTACAATCAATCCTTAATCCAGTTCTGACATTTTCTTTATCCTTGAATGCTTTTTTTTCCCTTTAAACAGACTCTTTCAAACCAGACTGTCTGGACTGACTGACCTGCATCTCTGTTAAAGAAAAACTGCACAGGTGGCTGGTTACACTGGGACACCAGAAGATAAGTTTCCCTGGGAAGATGACATTGCAATGAGAAGATCAGAGTGATAAACACTCTACTCAAGYCAGCTCCACCCAGAACCACAGTGTAGATTTTCTGCATTTTTCCCCTTTATTACAAAAAGCCACAGGAAACATCCAAAGAAAAACTAGCACCTAAACAATTCTACTTCATTTTACTCACTTAAAGCACCTGAGTTGAGGTGAGCAGTCTTGTCTTCAAACTACTTTTTAAATAAAATTTATGGGTTTTCTTTTGGAACAGGTTAAAAATAAGTATATATGCTTGTTTATACTATTGCTTGCATCAAACTGTCAGGAACACATTCGTCTTCAGCAAAAATGCAATGAAGATTTATGAGTACAGGAGAACACACGGGATATACAATATTTAAGTGGCATCACTGACAATGTCCTTTTCTGAAGCAACCAAGGACAGCAATCTTTGACAGGAATGACAGCTCTCAATCAGTGTTAATTCTGCTTTAGGAAAATGTGCATCGTTGAAAAAATATGGAATTTAAAGACCATGACAACCAATGCACTGAAAGGGGGAAAAAAGACACAGCTGGATAAGAAATGAAAATTATAGTTTCAGATGAATTGAATGAAGAAAGTAAGAACTAAATACTGCCAGCTCTAAAAGCTTCAAAAAGAGCAAGTTCATCTTATGTCCTATGAGATGTTCTCATCTCCTCTCAATCCTGCTATTTGCAATTAGTCAACAAGGGGTTACTGAACTAAATCAGTATGTCACTGCAAATGGGCTCAATACATCTGCCAGAAACGTATTCAAAATTTCCAATCACATCCTTATTGCTAGCACCTCCTATTTGTTTGGTCTCTACAAGACAGTCCTTCTGGATCACTGTTTTTCCAAGTGAACAAGCATATACTGAGCTCCTCARGGCAAATGTTTTCTATGCCACCAACATGCTCATTCATTTGACTTGGCATGCATTTTGTCATTAAGTGAGAAGCCTTAATATTTGTTTGAGGTCACAGCAAACTGTGTGCAATTGTTCTTTAACAAGTGACCTTATAATAAAAAAGGGTGTTTTCTTTAATACATTGGCACCACCACCCTCATATTAAAACAGTATCCTATCATCAGTAAACTCTTACCCTACAAGAAGGGATAGAAATAGGTTCTCTGGGCACMCTGGGCCAAGAGGCTTAACTGTCTCATGCAGAACTTGACTGTAACAGCAGTTTTCAGAAATCACAGTCTGTACATGGTCTGAGACTTCCAGATACCATGGTTTAGAAACAGACACAAAACCAAGCTCTGGACTTGGTGATTCTGACAGATACTTCAAACACTCATCCCTTAAAACGCCACACTGTATTCCTGTATTATTCTTTCTAATAATACACTGTATTATTCTTTCTAATAATACACTATCTTCACTCATGTAAGAAGTTTTTTTGCCAGGGTTCTTAGGCCATGGTAGTAAGTTACTTCCAGCTAATACAGGTTTTCCACAGAAAAAAAAGCTTTTATCAGAGCCAAAGCTACAGCCTCTACTTAGGCATGCAGCTCCTGCTCATACCCACTGTACAGGGAAACCARTACTGTCATACACAAAATGACAGTGCCAATAGCCATTCTTGTARATGGCTGTGGACAACATATTTCTGTATTTACAAGCAACAGAATCTCGAACAGGATCTTCCATTTTCTGAAGTTCTCCTTGTGCCCCCTAAGCACATCTGCACAGAAGTGTTCTCCGTGATTTGGGCAACAAGTCACAACTTTGCAATGAGGATCTATAGAAAAGTGAGAGGTCTCCTTCCTGAAGTCAAGGAGTTAGTTATAACTTYACTGTGATTTCCCCATATGAAAAATATAAAGACTTAATATGCTTTTGCTGTTCAACAGTGCTATTTGTCACTTCTCCTGTGAATAGGCCTTGGCTATATTCTTATATTGCTCTTTTCCCAAGGGACAAAAAGTGCACACATAAGARCTATTCACATAAACTACAGGGGTCTTTGTACCATGAAAAATACATYTTATCTTCCTGTGAAACACCTCAGATGCCAAGCACAACTTTACAAGGTAGCTTGAGGAAACAGCATTAATCAGTGAGTGTAGCGCACACACACATACACGCTTTGCTTTCTCGACAGCTCTTGCCAGAACCTGCCTGAAACACTAYAGAAAAATGTCTGGCATCACCCAACATTCCCAGAGTTACTCCTCAGGTAGCAGAAAGCATCCCTTTTCAATCACATTAATTTAGAGGGTTTGTGCCTCCAATATCCACCCCCATTGCCAAGTGTGGTTGCTTTGTTGGTTGTTGCACTTGCTTTTAAGATTCCCAGAAAAATGCATTTTTGTATCTCCTCTGTCAGTCCTTGCTGTTGAGTAACTGACATTTTTAAAGGAAAATGAAGAATGGCTTGATGATTTTTGCTCCCCTCCTACCTCTTAGAAGTAATTTCCATGATATTCCCCCAGCTATATAAGCCCAAGACAGCCCCACTGAGCACAGAGCCTTATGAAATCAAAACATTTGATTCAGTAATGGGTACTTTACTCCTTAGTACTGCTACAAGTAGTGCATTTTCCATTTTGTCCTTTATTCACATGTTTAGCACTTTACCAGCAGAGGCTGATTCACTGATCTTTGTCTTAGTCTTATCCCACTCAAAAAACCCTTTTGAAAGCAGATGTTATTTCAGTGAAAATTATGGAAAACATACAAATAGAATGAAAAAAAAATCTCACTGCTTTCAGGCTATTAGAATGCAGGAAGCAGATCTTACAGGCCAATATAAAATAGTGCAAAAAATGCATAGTAGAAGGACTGGGAAAAGTTAGGCTGGGAAAAGTTAGGCTGTTTGACACCACGAGTACAAAACTGTGRGTGCTGGGGTACTAAACAGGGAAAGGATCACAGAAAGCTCGTGCCCTCCACAAACAGCATCTCCTACTGCTGCTGCTGCTGGAGAAAAAACACTGATCTAGACAGACCACTGATGGCACTAATTCATGTTCTTATGGTCTAGTCCATTCATTTACTTGCTGAAATACTGTCCTCTCTTCCTGTGAGGAATTCTTCTGAGCTAACAATGATGTTATCACCTTTTCACCCATGTAATGCACTTTTTTTTTTCCAGTTCTTTAAAAYGTTTAGCAAAACTCTGCTTACCACAGACACTGCTGCCCCACATGTCACAGCTTTGCAAACTTTGTCTTTGAGCCCTGTACTTTCCTGCCTCAGGTCTCTTGTCCCTCATGGCCATAATGCCATGAGCAGCTGTGCACCCTCCTCAAGAATACCTCATTTTCAACTGCATGACCTTTTCTGCTCRGCCAAGTCTAACTTTCACCAGAAGTTAATTCGGGGTCTTTCAACAACTTTAAAAGCTTTGTGCTACTTTCAAACTGTGGGCTCTTCTGTTAAAGAGAGTATCAATTCCTCAGTAACACAGCTCTTCTGCCTTACAGCAACCACAAGCTTTTAAGCATTTTATTGTTGTTCTTGCTGTTTAGAAATACACTATTAATGTATTTATTTTTAGGTGGAATGAAGAACTACTCATATTTCTGTAAACACCACAACAGCCTGTCTGCCACAGTTAAATGAAAACTACGAAAAATATTAAGGACTACAGCATCAGCTATCCTAAGAAATAAAACTACCTTCTTTTTCCTTCAGATCACACACTCTTTCACAGGAGATATCCAAAAAATGCTTTCTAACCTGTCCCTGACATTTTTCCACTTAAYTTCCCCAGAGCTTTGTCACTTTGATAGGGCTGTAAAATACTACTTTCCTATTCAAAACAAACTCCTGATTCATAATTTTTCAGTACTACACAGTATCTAGTGATCACTCATCTCCAAAAAGTTGAACAATGGACTGATGCTTTCAGCATATTTCAATGAATCAGCACCAACCTCACTCCACCACCAGCAGCTTTCAGCCAGTTCAGCTGCTCTGTGCATGTCCAGAACCCAGTGAGTAAAGAGAAAATTCCTCAGCAGAGAATAAACATCATTTACTGTCAAGTGTGTGCTCATTCTTTATGTGTTACAAACATGCAGCAAAATATCAGGAAGGTTTTTCAGMAGTTTTATTTATCACAAACCATCAACAAGGGCACACTTATGAAAGTAACTGATAGTTAAGTTTGATCTGTTCCCAAAATCCAGACKTTTAGTGGGAAAACTGAAAAACTGYTTTTCAAAGTGTTATGTTGAGTTTGACAGAAGGGTGGACAACTGAACCAACTACCAAACCCAGCAGTTTTATAAGCAGATCTGAGCCCTTTATTTTAGCATACAAGTGACATTCATAGCAAGAGAGCTCTGCTTATTTAAACATTAGACTTAYTTTAAAAAACATTAAGAAAATTATTTAGGGATGTGATTGTGAAAGAAAATGAAATAGCTCAGCGTCCTATTCTTCCACTGCGCAGGAATAGGTATTATTAAGCCCTTGAGAGAGCCTAAACACACAGACTTTTGTATTTCAGGAGTACAATCCAAATGAATCAATTTATTTTAAAGAGTACAAAAATGTCCTTTAATGTAGATGTTATAAAAAGATGTATAACATTCAGTTACCACCTGAACTCYCATCTGCCCACACTGCATTCTCCTCGACCTTTTGACAAACAAACTCGTTTGGAATTTTCAAATCAGCTGCAGAGTTCACCAAGTAGCCACAGAATCAGCTTCAGCAAGAAAAAAGTTCTTATATTGTGCACACATCACTCTGGCAGAACGTTTCTGTGAGATGAAGGCTTTATTTTTGCTAAAGATAATTCCTTGTCCCACATGTTTGTTTTGGGCATAAATACACATAATGATTTAACACACACACAAAAACAAGTGTCAGCAACATGGCTCAGTAATGCAAATTACCTCCAAATTTCTCCTTCCCTCTTGAATCAAAAGTGAAATCTCCAATCCTTTTGCCGAACAGTGAAATCCTAATTTGTTTGTAAGCAGACATTGCCCTATCTATAGCATATCTAGCATATCAGTAGTTAAAGGCAATCTAGAAGATTTGTACTTATCATCATTTGGAACAGGATTGTTACACTCTGTGACTGACAGCAGAATTAAAACATTTCTGGCTACTGTAAAGTGTTAGAAATGTTAATGATTTTCAGAAGTCTTAAAACTMATCACCAGTCTGACACACAGATATGATAGGTCATGATAATGTTTACAAAGTCAGASAAATACTAATAAACCTGTCAAAACCTATAACCTATAAAATACATATAAAACACCTCTTAAATAATAATAAAAATKCCCACTCTAGCTCTAAAAACAACAGTAGTATATACACAAGGAAAGACAAAAAAGAAAAGGAGAAAACTACAGAAAATAATTTCACTTGCATGCATAAATACACTTAGAGAATATTTTGTGCTCTTTCATTAAAAGAAAAGCAAATGAGAAAATACCTTCCAACAGATATGAACAACCCCAAATGAATAGAATCTCTTTCTGCAACTTTTACAAATTCTACCTTAACCAAAGTGGGGAAATTTCCAAACCACACAGAACAGGGGGAACATCACTGGACTGCCATACAACTATCCTGCTTTGTATTATCTGAAAATATATTGAAAGTAATCTGATAAAGAAAACACAGAAGCCCATTTGGAGAAGGGATTATTTAAACCTGACTGTAATTTTGTATTTACAGGTTCTAACTACCAAAATACTGCAAGAACAAGTACCATTAAACCTCAATCTGCTCAAATGTTAGAGAAATTAGGATAAAGACTGCACCTCACAATGCTCATATGCTCTAGAAACAGAAAAAGACAGAATTCCACTAACTGAAAACTAGTTTTATTTTTCAGAGCACTACATTCAAACCATCTGTATTCCACAAATGAGAAAATGAAAGGAGCCCAGTAMAAAACTATGACCTACTTTTATCACATAAATGCAGAAGTGCAAAAACTAAAAGRAAATTAGTTAAGAAAAACAAGAAAAGCAGTAAAGGAGGCAAGAGGACAAGAAGATAATGACACCACATTTTCAGTATTATTTTACCTTCTTTCCCATGTCAGATAAAGTGTTGCACCTTCAAATTTTATTAATACCAAGTAAATAAATACCCTAAAATATTAAAGCAGTTAAATTATGTTCGTACACAAATTAGTTTGGTTACAGYAGTGATCTCTGCTGCCTTGACACTAACACGTGGACAAYTGCATGCATATCTATTCTTAAAAAAATTCTACAAATGAACATAAATAGAAAAAAAGATTTAAAAAAAGGGGAGGTGAGGCAAAGGCTTAGGCTGGGGATACAWAGCCACTATAGTGACAATAGACCATAGCTTTCCCTGGAAAACTGAGGTCCATATGTAAACAGGAATTCACCCGTTAGCAGTGACTCCAGACTTTACACATTTTATTCTGTACACACACCACCAATCTGAGTATTTATTCAGTCTGTAGGATGCAAGATACCCACCCTTCCATTCAAAGGAATGTGATGACAGGTACAAAATAAAGAACAGCAATAGCTTTGGCATAGATTATCTCCCACTGCTGCTCACCATCYACAAGACTAATTGGCTACTGAGATTTAACAATCAAGACATTCAAGGACAGAGAWGAAAAGGTCAATAAAAACCTGCATTATTTAGACAAGTGTCTGTGCTAAACTCACAGCTTCTGCATGCTGGTCTTGGAGGCACAAATGCAATCCAAGCCGCCTCTTCCTCCRCTACTTCACACCCCTTTTATTTGCTTGCTTGCTTGTTTTTAACAAGACAGTAGAGTTAATTWAAAAAAATAGGATCTTATTGCAATGATAATTTTAACCTTTTCTGAAACTAGAGCTCAAAAGTTACCAATGAAAATATATATACTCTTATTACTTTTTTTTAGGTTTTAACTAGTGTTCCATTGTGCAGTAGCCAGATGCCCTTAATATGCATCTTGGGAAGGTACAGCAAGAAAAGATCCCGTAAGGTTTCAGTTGTCAACTGTTACTAGACAACTGTTTTTAATTTATTTATTTTTCATTTAAACCTCAGCACAGCAAAACTACCATGATTCAACAGAAGAGAAGCTAAAAAGTATCCAAGGTATCGAGGCCACAGGCCTACACTATGTACCAGGCTCAACAGAGTATACTGACATTTAACACAGATCTCACTACTGGGGGACAACACATTGCTGATCATATTTTGAATACACATATGCAAACACAAAGAAAGAATTATCCTTTAATGAATAAAAATGCTTCTCAAAACTCACACATGCATACAGAATAAACTCAGCTAAACTGGAAAAAGCAACACAACAAACTCCTCAGGAATCCCACCTCTCACAGAAAGCACAAAATAACAACGTCATTGTTAAACTGAAAGATCCTCAAATTCCTTCTACACACTTTCCCTGACATCCTCACAGAATAAAATGCAGGGGTCAGTGGTACTGAAACAAGGAACGGCAGTTCCACTCTTGTGCACATACGAAAGCAAGTGACCCAAGCTGTTATTCCAGTCTGAGGCACTTTTTGTTCCTAATATCCAGATGCAGCAGCTTTTTCTTTCCCCCTTTCTCTTTTTTTTTTTAAGAAATGACTGTGGACACCTCCTTCACATTTTCCTTTTCTTCACTATTTTCACTCCATAAAGCTGCAGTCAATGTGTTTTGTGTGTAGTGAGAAGGGAATGGCACATTCAGTGGTGGTCTCAGCCACAGTCTACATTGGTGGCTCAAGTAGTCTCAGGATTAGGGCTTTGTGTGTGATGAAAGGATATGAAAAGTCAGTTATTTAAACTCAGTCAAGCTGTTGATTTTGGGGAGGAAAAAGGTTTTGCAATTCAGTTTTCCTCAATAAATCACTGCCCTTTTTCAAGGGCAGCTGCAGATAGTTCACATGTTCACAGTGTTCTCCAGAAACAAAACAGATCATGATTTTTTACCCCTCCCCTCAATCTAACATAGGGTAAGAAATCAAAATGAAGGGGCCATCACATTAATTACTCAAATTCACTTGAAACTAAAGCAGAAAATCAACTCTGTTAACAAGTAATAAGATCACTGAAAAATTACAAGGGCAAGAAACTACCGAGAAAATCATCCCTTTAAAATTTACCAGAATAATTTACAAAACCAACAGGAAGCCTGAAATATACTTCACCATCCTATGTACTCAATCAGTTTACAGACGTAATTTCCAAGCAGTAGTTTATCAGTGTRGGTACTCATCTGGCAAAGTCTGAGATCACAGTTTAAAGATGTTAAGCCTCTGCAGATCTATTTTGAGTCAGAATATGATTCAGTCTTTGATGAGGTCTCAAAAATACAGCATCCAAAGTATTGGCCACTTAGCAATATCTGGGCTAATGTGCATAAACTACTATTAAATATATAGGATGCTTAACTCCTAATACCCTCTCATTAATTTCAATTCCTAATACCCCCTCAAAATTTTATTCTATTTCTWGGCTGACCTTTTCCCCAATCAGTGCACTGTTTTCTTAGTGCTGCATTGAGCTAAACATGGCCCAGAGAAGCTGTGGATGCCCCATCCTTGGAAGTGTTCAAGGCCAGGTTGGATGAGGCTTTGAGCWACCTGGTGTAGTAAAAGGTGTCCCTGTCCCTGGGACAGGGGGTTTGGAACTAGATGGTCTTTGAGCTCCTCTCCAACCCAAAGCATCCTGCGAGGCTGTGGTTTTAYGCTACAGATCCTGCACCTACCAGCGAAGTCCACATCCACAGAACCTTATACTCACACAGAGGTTAAGGCAGGACATTTATATCTAAATAAAGTAGGTGTTTCAACCCTCTTAGAAAGTTTTAAAGCACTGTGTAATGGCCTTCACACAAATTGTCCTTTACCTGATGAGGTAACTTAGCTGGAGAGGAGCTGCCAAAACCACGTAACTCCAGTTAAGAAAAAGAGATTAAGAAAAAGTTAAGAAAAAAGATGCAGAGGCTAMGGAGGCTAACAATAATTAAAAATATGTAAGCTCGCAAAAACAAAAAGCCAAAACTCTACCATCTTCAACAAACAAGTTAATTCAGCTTTTTGACTATATTAGTCAACTTACAAACATTGATTACTACGCAATTTTACAAACAAATTTAATGCCATATTTAGTAGAAATAACAAGTGTCAAACTGAACATAGCATTGTTTTCTAGTTTACTTTTTTAGGAGAATTGGTACAGAACCTTATGGTCAGCCAGAATTCATTACAGAAGATAAGACTCAGGCTTAGACTGCAGATTTTTAAGTTGTTTTTTTTTTACTTAAATGAGCTTCAGCCTGGACTCTAACCATACCATTAAAGATATCTTAGCTGAAACATCTMACTTAACCTTTGGTTTCTTCTCAATTTTTCTAATTCACATCTACCCAGAGCATTCTGTTCCAGCCATGTAGTCAAACATAGCCATAAACATGTTCTCATAAAAGAGACTTATTTTTAATTCATAAACCTTGTGGATACAGCAGTAATTTCCACAAAACACAGTCAGCTGCACTAACATGAGATGCCTCATATGCTGTTAAAATTCATAAGAAGAAAAAAATTACTGCCTTCCAGTGAGGACTGCTTCTCTTGCCTTCAATCTCTCAAGACAGGTGAGCTRTATTTTGGTGCACTTCAAACCAAAGAATGAAAAGATGGCAGAAAACTATAAATGCAATGCAAGTAGCTACTTTGGGAGATATTGCAAAGCTATGGTTTTGTAAAATCTAATCGGATTTTCAAAAGAAAACACAAGGTGATGCATTTTTGTGCTTGCCACACACCTTTCAATTTTGCATTAACCAGAAAGTATACATAGACCATCCACTGTCTTAAAGAGAGTCTTTATTCTCCTTAACTCAGTGGAAGATGTAAAAAATTAAACTCTTTCTGTTCAAAGAATTAATTATCATCCAGTTTAACTSTCTAGACTAATAATGCTCATTATGGCTGTAGTGCAGTGTATAAATYTTATTACCTACTCCAAAAAGAACATTATCAATTTTTAGCATTGCTTAAAAATCTGTATTTTGTGTAACAACAAAATTCTTGAAAATAGAAGCTGGTATTTAATTATTTATTTATCAGTATTTAAATTGGCTCATGCTGTAGCTTTTGAGTGTCCAATCACATTGTATTTATTTGTGCTGAAATTACACACTCACTTGCCAATACAGTAAAAGGGTGGAATGCTCCACAATGATTCTAGCAAAAACTCTGAAAAACGACCACTTCTTCAATGCAAATCCGCTCAAGAAAAGCTTCTACACACAAAGTAAGATGAACCAGTTACTGCATTGTTTATTAAGTTTCACTTGATTCCTCCTGACAACCATTTAAACAATGAATGTTGGGAAATGTCTCTCAAAGAATCAACAATAATGGCTGGGATCAGGGCTTTTATATCCAGCTAATACTGTTTTTAGAAAGGAGAAAATATTTCCTCCTGAAGGGATTATAAGAAGTGTTGTAAAAGACACCTGCAAACAAAACAAGTGACAAAAGATCTCTATCATTATTGATAGCACTTATCCTCTGTAAAAATCTCTGCTTCATCAGAAATAAATACATATTTGCTCTTGAATTTCAAAAGCAACCACTAAGCAAGAAGCCTGCTGATCAAGAAGAATAAATTTTAGAAAACCTGCCAAGAAGAAAGTGTTTTTTCCTATGGATAGCAGTGCATTATTAATCAACAATAAGATCCTAAATTTTCTTTTCTGATGCCAAATAGAGAAGGCAAGCTTTGAACCACAGTGTCTTTTTAATACTCTACTGGACTTGTAAAATCTACTTTGTTTTTTGGAAAGCAAATACTTTGCGCTTAAAAAACAAACTCCAGAATTTGAAAAATAATTCAATAGCCAATTAAAAAACCCCCACAAAAATTAATCAAGATGGAAGGAAAATGTTTACCAAATGTGGTTTACAGTAGGAGCTTGAAAGAAGAAAACAATCACATCTAGAGAAGCAGCCTTCACTCTTTCATTCCAGACCAGTTCAGTTTTGGAAAGCACACATTGCCTGAAGGATCTATACACTGGTCACTGACTAGGTTTTCCAGTGTGCTGGTAGATGTTTCTCTCTGTACACTCTGTACCATGTGGCATGCACACAGGGTAGACACTCTCTCAGCCTTCTTTTGAAGCAGATCAGTTTGTTCTGTCAGAAGTACGACACTGCAATTCTCAAGACAGTTTGCTTCAGGGTCTGCTCCCAATAGGAAGTATGGACAAGATCACACCAACTGTGGCTCCCTCTGCTTTTGCAGACTTCTGTAACATTTTCCCAGCAAATTCTGCATCCTCAGACAACCCCACATGCCTTTAAACCACATGCCAGGGCGTGCAAAACACCCACTCAGCTTCTTGCTATAAAACCACCATGCTGTCTTGCAACACAACCCTCACATTACTATTGTAAATGCACAGACCTAAAGAAAATGGTTAATCATTTTATCTCAGGATCACAGGACCCAGAGGATGCTCTGGCCATGAGCAGCACACAGTGTGAACACACACACAGTGCAGTCTGCTGTAAAGGGGACACACTGATGCACATGTAAACCCCTCTGGCCCMATGGACAAGCAGCACACTGGGCAGGACAGATGGGTTTGACTATGTGGATGCAAACTGTATGCTAAGAGAAGAGGATAAGGACTGCAGGACAAACTGAACTTCCAGTCAAAAAGAAAGGCACACATGTATAGTTTCAAACCAGTTGAAATAAAGATATTCTGTCTAATAAGACAGTTAATGAGACTGAAGAAGACTTAGAATCTGTACAAACAACAAAAAATTTGTTGTTTTTATAGAAAAAAAACATATTGCACTTTCAAGAAGAATTTAAATTAATTAAAATTAAATTAAGTGACCATGAATTAAAAATCCTAATATTCACTGTAAGCAACTCCCTAACTCACAAAAAACCCCCAATTACTGTAATTGATAGGTAAAATACACTACGTTCCTTTCTTCCCAAAAATGACACTTTAAAGTGGCACTGTAAAAATCTGAAAAACAAAACATACACCTCAATTTCAGCTACTTCACTAAACTACAAAAATCACTTTAACTTAGTAGGCGTTTCTACCCCTTGGAATATTTTTTTTCCTGTTTTCAAGAGTTCAGCAAGAACAACATGATTAAAGTGTTCAACCTGAAATGTCTTTGGTTAATTTTTAAATAAGTCAAAACAAGGTTTAGATCCTGAATAAGTTATCTTTAAGAGACACAGCAAAACTAGCAATAGCACCTTAAGAAACATTCCTGACCTCAGCATGACAGGTGTGATCCACTAAGTGGATCCAGATAATCCACTAAGTCTTTTTTTTTATCTAGCCTCCACAATTCTCTGTATTCTGTGATTCGTGTTATTTTCATACAGTATGATCATTCTTTTTCAGATTTATCCTCCTGCAATTTTTTACGAGAAAGATTAATAGCAACTGCAACAGAAAAAATTACCTTGATGTCATATATAATCCTTTATCATTTCATCATTATCAAAATCTCAACGTTTTGTCCATCTTTCTTTTCTGCAGCAACTTATTTCACTTGTTCCTATTAAGGCTATTATATTCACCCTGTTACTACTAATCTTTTCTTTGTAAATAGCCACACCTATTTTAATCCGAAATGGTGTGGTAAGCATTTGATTCTTTGTGGAAGTAGACGTGTAATTAGGTTAATCTGTGCTATCTTTTCATGTGAGCTGATTGTTTCTTTACTATGGACATATTTCTTATAACAGCAATAAGCTTGCCAGATTGCTTGGAGGCAAATCAGGAGCAATTTACCAAGCATGTAGCTGCTATGAGCTGAAATCTTGACATAATAGCAAGCTGTGTATAGCCACTCCTACCCAGCAGTTATTACTCATGTTAGCTTTTTACTGACACGTTAAATTTCAACCGCACCTTTCTTTCACAAACAAGTACTTTCCTTCAACTCAGCTACATCTGTGACAAATAGCTGATCTTCAGCAAAGCATACAGGAATCTAAATGCAAAATGCAGTGTAGAAGTCTCTGACAGCAGCAACTGAATTACCTGCACAAAGTCCAAGAAGGTCAATGGAAGCAAGTCATCCAAGTGGCCAATATCTTTGGAGAAACGATTTAAGATTCTTCCTATAGAAACAGGGTCGAGAAGAAAAACAAAARGGAAGTAAATATAATTCCTGAAAACATCCATGTTTTACCACTTCAAAAACAATTAAAAGGAAACAGCTGGACTTTAAAAATAAAAAGACATTTTTGGAAACCCCCATGAAGGGAGTCTCCTACAACCACTGCAATATATTTTAAAGAAGAAGAATTTTTTTACAAATGCCTTCTACCCAAATAAAAAATCTTCACTTAAACAGCTAGAAAAAAAATTAAATGGGCTTTGAAGATAATATTTCAACAGAATTTAACAAGTGAAACACACATGCTTTATATGCTTAACATGGGCAGGTAAAGGTTTACAGGTCAGACAACTTAATGCAAGTTTCATCAAGCAACATCAGCTGGAATCTGCTCCTATCCTTGACTGAAACTCACTAGTGCATGCATGTCTCAGATAGATCATAGCTGATCTAACTGATCTTTTTTAGCATTTCTGTTCTCACCCCTCAGCATTATACCTGGATTCAAATCGTAGGCGTTTCTAAAATAAAATCTGAGATATATTTGCATTCATGCAGCCTTACATTTATACTTATTGAAAACCTTGACAATACTGATCTTTATTAAAGCTAATAAAACGATTTTTAATCTGCTGTCAGTGAAGCATTTACATTTCTCTATTTTCCCAAGTTCTACTTGACTGAAAAAAGTCAGTTATATCAAGACTTCTTTCATAATTAAAGTCACAGAGCTGCCACCCATAAGTGGATTAGTATCTTCCTCTATTAATCAGTATCTCTACTCACCAGGAAAGAAACKAAACCAGGGGTGGGAATCTGGCTATTTCTAAGGCGTGTGATGCCCATACACGCATTCACATTGCTTTGTTATCTGCATATATCTTGATTCAATTATACTTTTAACTGGTACAAACATATTCACTGCACTGGCAACAAAAGACTTTTTTTTCTCTTTTCAAAGGAGCTCATTAAACTGAAAGCAAGTTTAAAGTTTCCACACAGTRCCCTGGCCATGTAATTTAGAGATAAGCGACACTGAAGGAACTTCTGTAGCAACCATCATGCTAGTTCTCTGCTCACAGCACTTTCTCATTCATTTCTTTTTTAAGGGAATTTCTGTTGCCCACCAAACAAAATACAGAACACATCCTCTCCTCAGGTCTGGGACATGACTCCGAAGAGAGACACTGGTGGCAAAGAGCTTGTTCTGCAGTACTTCTCTACCCAAGGCAGTTACTTCAGGCAGTCAACACTTGAATTCATCCTGTTTCWTGGCTTTGCACACAGAGAGGAAGGGTGTACAGCAGCACAAGACTCAGAAAAATCTCTTTGATCTTTTTCTTCTAGGAATAGCATGTGGGGATGTTCCCTTCTATTTGTATCAGGGTAGATACATCAGAAGAAAATCCAAGGCAATTAAAAAAAAAACCTTCTTTTTGCCATGATTTTCTTTCATGGAGACTGGTCACAGAAGAGTGATCAAGCACATGCTGCATGCACCCTGTCACTAAGGCTTAATATCCTTAAATATCACATTCTAGGATATTTTCAAATGAACCAAGTCTTCACTGGCAAAAAGAAAATCATTTGAAGAGGTTAAATGCTTYCTGTTGATAGAGGTTTTCTTAGCTGCGTGTCCAGGAAGGGCAGATAAGGAAAACTAGGTGGAATAACAGATTGGGCTCAKGGTATTAGAAATCTGTTCACAGCCTTGTCACTTGTCTTCTGAGTGACTTCACTTCATTTTACAGAGCAAGGAGCACAGCAAGGAGAGGTGACAGTGCTAAGCCCCTCCATGAAAAGCTGTGAGACCCACCAATGCGGCGCTGCACACAAGGGCAAAGAATTGTTTCCACAGAGAGCAAAACCCACCTTAATTCAGCCTAAGAATCACCTTTTGGCCTTTTAACCCCAAGTAAGTTTTCCTTGTAGTGGTTTCAGACTTATCCAAGAAGCCATTGCGCAAAGGCCACCCCATGTGTCAGTGCCAGGAGGCAGAAGGGTCACTCAGGCTGGCTCCTCTTCCATGGCCACATGGAAGATCAGCCCCTTGCTGTCACCTCCAGCCATGGAGCAATGCCTGCACATTTAGAGTGACTGTGGCTCTCCTCCTCTTCCCATGAAGTTCTCTGAGCAACCTGGTCATGACAGAAAACTCAGCTCAGCCAGGCTGTCCCCAGCAATCCCTGGTTTCACTGTCTCTTCCATGTTACCACCAACCACTCCAGTTCCCAGAGGTAATCACGCTGCTAATTGCCAAAACTGCATTTTTTTCATTCTGCCTTGTGGAATTGTTAAGTTTAACAATGTTGCTACAGCCTCTGTTTTGACAGCTCTGTGAGCTGCCACTAGGAAAGTGGAAATTAATCTGATGTTATCAATAAAACATGAAAACATCTTTTAATCTGCCTAATCCTCTTTAAAATGCAAATACAGCAATTCTGTAAAATGACACTGACTAAAATTTGAGTGAGCAAAAGAAATGGTATATGAAAAAGACAAACCTTGAAAACTGGAACCTTTCACAGTCCACCTAATACAATTAAATAGCGGCAACATGAATCAGTCGCTTCCCAAATAAACATTAAAGTGAATCTCTGATAGCAGAGCTTCACTGTTTTTGAATTCTCAAATTACTGAAAAATTAGTCTATTTAGTGTTTGTAYATAGAAATTCTGGAAAATGACACCTTAAGTCATTAAGATCAGGAAAATCTTTTGCTTATTGCTAAGAGGTCAGTATCTATCTCCCTCCTGCACGGTTTATCTGGTGACCATTAATGCTTTTCTACAGCTAAAGGCAAGTGACAAACCCACAAGCCTTAGCTTTACTTCTCTCATTGCTGTTTTTCAACTCTACTACCTCAGAGACAGAAGCAGGGAAAATACAAGTCTGGAGATGCATTTCAGATCCTGTTCACATGGAAGTAACTGAACTTGCATTTTACACAGCATGTCCTACACAGAAGGAAAGTACAGTAACTCACTAAAGTAAGTTCCTTCACCATGYGGCAGGGACAGCAATGCAGCTTCAAGCAGAAGTGTTATGCTTTGGAATTATYCACAAGATGCCCCACAGCCATTACAGTATTACATTCAAAGCAATTGCTTCATTTATAAGGATGTCTACAAGTACAAGAGGTCTATTTCACAAGGTATGAAGAAACAACTATTTCCACTTA
Organism: Cardinalis cardinalis; assembly: GCA_014549065.1. Taxonomy (NCBI): domain Eukaryota; kingdom Metazoa; phylum Chordata; class Aves; order Passeriformes; family Cardinalidae; genus Cardinalis; species Cardinalis cardinalis. Next base: position 4,681,008 of record JACDOX010000048.1, read on the forward strand.
CTGGAAGCACAGTAAATCAGTGACTTGCTTATGCATAATTAAGCATGCAAGAGAAAAACATTCCAGATTTAAAAGTTAAAGTACCTATTTGGAGTCAGGACCGAAAATGCTTACAGTTATGACTACAGATTCTTCCAGAATGTGCAAACCTAACTTTTGAGAATGCTTCTTCAGACTATGGAAACTGTTGGACCTGCTATTCACAAAGCGCAGGAGCTGCACACCTTACCTGCCCCCTCACCCTGAAATTTATATTTACTCTCCAAAACCTCTAAATCCTTCTCTCCTAAACTTACAGACTATCAACATAACCTTGTCACTATAGTTCATATTTCCAAAAACCCCAAACTCCTTAAGTAAGCATCTCTGAGATMCATATACATGACAAGAAAAAATAATTTTTAGATCAGTCCAGTATATCAAATTCACAAAAAATTTAAGCTCCTTTAATACCTACATCCTTTACTTATCCCAGCGAGGGGCTACAAAAGCAAAAAGAAAATACTGTATCTACAACTTAAAAGTCAAATTTYACCAAACCACAAACAAAAAAAGTCTTTTAAGAAATCAAGGATTAAGTATGCCAATGTTACAACAGCATCCAAAGTGGTGAATAGTATCTGCAATTTCAATCACTCAGGCTTCCATGCAGTGTGTAGTGTAAGTAGCAAGCTGCAAAAGGGGACGTGCTCTCTTCATCAGTCTTATGTTTGTTTTTACATCAAATAACTTAATCAGAACACACACTGTTGTTAGATTTCTTCCGAAGTAATTAAATAACTATTCAATGCCAATTAATCACTGTTAAATAAGGGTCTGTCACCAAAGTGCTATGTACACATTTCAGACTATTTAATGGTCAAATACTTGGCAGTATCAAAGTTAAACAATGATTCATTAAACCTCTTCCCCTACACAATAGTTAGGCTAAACTTGAAGTGAAAGAATCAAAACTCTTTTGTCCTCTGTGAAAAAGACATCAAACCTCAGTATGTGATATTCTTTTCTTCCTTGCTCTGTAAACTGCTTTAATTGCACGAATCGGAATGTGTTCAGGTGCTACAAACCCACTTTTGCTTCTACAGGTGCCTACTGATACTTTGCAATAGATGTTCAAACCTATCACACAAATAATGAAAACACTTGACTGTGCCACACCTTTTTAAAATGTTTATACATACTTCACCATGAAAGAAATATAATCCAAACTGAATCAACACTCAAGATGTAAACACCAGAAAAAGACTTTTTTTTTTTAAACAAGAAACTAGGATCCTCCACTGGAACAGCCAAATGCCATCCACAGTATTCAATGTTGTGCAACCTAAATTCCAACGACCCTAAAAGCAAGAGCACATTATTTCTAAATGTATTTGGCACTTCTGGTATACTTTGTTGGCCAGGGTATTCACTGAAATACCTCTGTGCAATACAATAGAGTAGGCACATTGATTTTCTATACCTTGCAAYGAGTTTACAAAACCTTTATACCCTTTTGCTTCATCACACATTGCAGAAATACTTTGTCACTACTTCTCTACTTCACTGACTCGCCTCTTTGGAAAAGAAGGGTTTAAGAAAAGGGCCCTCTACAGACAAAAAGATTTTGCTACTTGTGTGTGCGTGTGTGTGCACGGGTGTGCAGTCTTGGAATGTTTTTCCCCTCAGAGATCAGGCTAATCCTCAGTGCAGGCAATTTTAATTGCATCACACTTTTTATTTCAATATGCAAATGTTATTAATAAATACTGCTTTGCATAGTAACCTAAACTCCTCCATTGCAATTGGCCTAAATATCCCTATCCATTCACCAGGGGGAAAAAATATTCAAAATCTCTTAAGCTACTCTGAAGCCAGAACACCCTCACTACCCAGCTTCCATKGAGAAAAAGTTATATTCTCTTCCTCTCCTTGCTGTAAACTCACAGGAACCTGTCTAAAGCCAACCTGTAGAGCTAACAACAGATTSAAGAAGCGACTTAGTCATTTATGTGTAACTAAACCCAAACAACCCCAGCTAGGATTGCACACTTGCTTGAAGGTATGTCATGCCAAGAAGATGCTTGCAAAGGAGATAACCTTTGGATGGATCCATGTCAGACAATCCCAATGCACATTCAGTGCAGCCACTGACTTTGCTGAGAGAGCAGAAGCCCCTTGTGTCCCCCACCCCCTGACACCAGGGTGGCTGGATGCCACTGCTGCCTGCAACATCCATGGCACAGCATGGGCTTCCTGACCCCAAAGAGAGGAATCGTGCACTCCAGCAGTCCCAATTACAGCCTGGAACACCAAAGCCCTTTTAAATGGACACCTGGTAGCAAAATAATGCTCTCAAGTGTATCTGTGGCAATAAAGGCACACTCAAAAAGTACAAATATAAAAAACAGCTGTACAGAACTGGCTACATGTAAACACTCGTCCACTGAACTGCACTGAACACGCTTCCCATTCTGTCTGTGGCACAAACTGGCAGCTCCCCACAGATCTTGMTGTTAAGCTGTGGCATTCAGCAACTGATAAGCCTTTACCCATGCTCAGTTCACACACACAAACACACACACCCTGGAAAAAAAAAAGTACTGCAACTACAAGCAGCCTGCTGTTTCATCAAAGCAATGACAAAGTGGATTGTCCGTATCAAATGTTGGCAGGAAGCAGACATTACATCAACCTTGTAAAATACAACTATGAAATCAACAAAATAATTAAAGATGGATTACTGACTTTGAAAGGAATTGTAAGTTTGTGAAATATTTCTTCAGAAAGAAATCTGGAAATGCATCTCCTGCATAACTGTCAATTACTGATCTACTCTGGCTTTTCTTCCATATTTCTACAAAGAAACGTCAAAAGGTCTGTTATCTTTTTTTAATATATGTTTAGCACCACATGTCCACACAAACTGCCATATATAGCATTGCTGTCTTCCCCACAGGCATCCTATAAATATAAATAAGAAATTCTACCCCATTTTTTTTTCTTTAGCAGTCTGAAACTGATAGGAATATTATCACTTTCTTAGACATTTGCAAATAGGCACAGTGGTGCTGGGCCGAAATATGCTGAGACCATAATATCCATTTATCTAAACTGCCAGCATGTAATGAATTCAGGTGGGAAGCCTTCTATCCAAATTAATTTACTACTTGAAAAGGACTTTTTACAAAATGCTGTCAAACAAGAAAACAGTTAGGAAATGAGAAGAAAACACGAACGCTGTGTTTGATCTTATTTTTAAGTGTAGGATTTAAAGGAAGAAGAACAAATATGATAAAGATAAGAATGGAAAACAGGCTTCTCTGGAAATGAATTTTTACTTTTACTGCTGATGGAGACATCTACATTACCTAGTATGAATACTGTACTGATCCTAACTGTACAGTTGTTTCTGGAGCTTTCTAGTCCATACATACCATTGATTGGAATAACCCTGCTGTGGCAAACCAAAATAGGTCAATGCTCTATGCAATTTTTTTCTCTCTTTGGTAATTTATGTGGTGCAGTTGATTTGTCCTTTTTCCTGGGTGTACTCAGAAGWGCATGTGTATTAACATCTGTTATCACCAGCCAAAGCCTCCTCACATAAGATACAATGCAGAAATTACATCCGAAGTCTCCACTAAAAACAGAAGCACACAAAGGAAAAACCTTGACTGTGYGGAGGAAGTGTAACTTTCCTTCTTTCTGAAATTGCTTTCTTGGCAAATCTCAAAATACCTTCTGCATCTTAACTGCCTTTCTGATTGTATCTCACTACCCATTAACTAAGYTGGTTACAATTCCAGATGTAACAGCATTTATAAAAGAGAATTTAACTTTGGTGCTGTATTATACTTGCTAACAAAGTGATCCCATTTAAAAAAGTGTGCTAGAGCTGGGATAATATATTCATCAGCAATTTTCTAATTATTGATCCCTGCAATCATACTCTGTAATTGATTGTGAAAGGAAGATTCAAAATCATCTAAAAGTAAAAACTTCTGGCAATATATAAAAGTCTTATGCTAGAATCTGAGTACAAAACTACATCTCTGCTTCATAATTAGAATGACAATGGAAGCAGACACCTGCAACCCCCCCCAGTCCCTGGAGTAGTATCAAACTTCTAATATGTAATCTTGTGATGAAGATTGCCAGAACAAAGTTCTAACCATTCTAGAAGTTAAGCTCTGGATATCCTCTCTGTTCCATTTTAAACTCATCCACTGAWGCTATTTTAAGTTATTCTCAGGTTAATGAAAAAATTCTACATTTAAACATACTGAAACAAAAAACTCACAACCTAAAATGACACCACCAAATCTAATGAACTGCCAAAATCCATCAGAACTTAATTTCTGCTGTATGCTTCAACATAAGCAGCATGACTTTWAAGTCTCATCTTTAAGGGACAAACTCTAACTGAACAAAAAACAAACCACAAAAACCAACCAAAGTAACTATTTGCAACTTCTTATCAACTGGCCTTGAAAAAGATGCCAAGTTATACACTACTGACTACGTTCTCCATTGATTTTTCTCCACCTTCTTTTTCATATATTAAGTTACCTACTTCAACTTCTCACCACAATGCAAAGCATCTGTGTAACAGAAACATAAAGCATTACCTAGAAAATGTAGTCTTATAATGACTTTCTACTAGTATAATTATGAATTTAATTCTTGGCTAAAATATTTAACCACAAATGCACCCACTTATAAAAGAGCGCTTGTGTAGTCTACAAATAAAATTTGCGCTGAAAATCTGTCCCCAGTGATGTTTTGCTGGAAAAGGGACTTGGAAAATTTAAACAGAATACTACAAACAGGATGGACTGAAGTATCTGAAGAGTATTTYGTTACTGGAATACTTACATGAGAGGAGGTTACATTCTTTCCTTCCTCCTTACTGCATTCAAACACCCAAAGGACCTCGTGCTAGTAGAGCTATTTTTATATTTGGGAGCTATATATATAAATATACATACATCAATGATATATATAAATATACATACATCAATGAAAGAAGTAAAATAAAAATGGAAATATATGCCACCTTCCTGATAAGGTTTTTCCAACAACAAAAAGGAGTTTTCCTATGTTATTTACACTATTAAGACATGATTCAGAATAGGCTTTAAATTTCAGAAAATATTGAGGTGGATCTCACACAGCTCTTGCAAATCTGTTCATATTTGTTGCTTTTCCCATTTTATCTCCTAAAGATAATTTCCATAATAAGAATCTTAATTTCCAGTGTTCCAATGTTTTTCTCTTCCTCCTCTCTTTTTTTAATTGGTGTTAAAGCTAGAGGGGCTCAATCATCAATCCAGTCTAAAATAAGAATGGAGAAATAAGACATTACTGGATATAAAAGCATTTGGCTCCTGAAATTTTAGTTGAAACTGCTATATGGTTATCACTGCTATATGGTTATCACTCCAGAAACAAATAATATGCTATTTTTTACCAATCTTATATATTCAGATCCCCATTCATCTTCTTTCTTTTTCTGGAACCATGAAAGAAAATTCTATAGGAACAGTTTCTCCTGTKTAGAAGCCTATAGGGACTGAATTCTATAAAGACTGTCTTGCGACAGCCAAGACTTCTGGCCTCTACCTAGCCCACCCATTATGAGGATAAAGCCTCTGGACAGGCCAAACAGCAGAGGCATTTCACATTTCTATCTGACTGTAAACTGTTCTCTTTTGCTTGGCACGTTCCTTCAGCTTGATCATTAAATTTTCTTTAGCTTCAGTTTATTTTTCTTTCTCTCTTCTTCTGGAATTTGTGATTGTTTGGAAAGAGGGATTCTCTCTAAAGGTCATTCATTATATACCCATGTAATGATTCCTGAAACACATTTTCCTTTTTAACTATTCCTACTATTAAAAAAAAAGCCACTGGGAATAAGAAAAAAAAAATTAAAAATCACATGGGTTCGGCTATCCAGAATGCTCAATGGATGACACTAGATAATTTTCAATGGATTTTTTCCTGCCTCACATGGAAGGTCATTACTACAGAACTCAAGAGATATTCTGGTACAGCTGTCAGAAAGCTCACTTAGTCTGCTGTGCAAATAATCAAAGCATTCCCTTGGAATATTTGCTCTGTGTTAAAGAAGACACACCCCACACCCTCATGCCCCATGAAAATAAATATTTTGCTTCAATTTGGGACTTCATCTACTCTTCTGTTTTGTGGCTGGCACCAAATTCCACTTGCAAATCTTGCCTGAGAAACAAACAAAAATCTTTTGTCTCAGAAAAGCTGAAGGCAATCACAACCCAAGAGCTTTATTCCAAAAGTGATGTCCAAGAGAATATACATATAGTCTGACAATGCATTTCCTTGGTCCACTGGCTTCCGAGGAAAAAAACATCACTATAAAGTAAACTTCTTTACAGWCTAAACTATAATTAACTTAAATGAAATCAATCAAGAGAATGAGAAAAAAATTAGAAAAAAAAACCCAAATATGACCTCTGCTCTACTGTATATCTTATTCATTACATTAAAAGAAAGACATTTTAATAATTACATTATTACATGATAAGCATTTGAAAAGCTATATTGCACTGCCTTTGACTCTACTGTACTACTCTACTGGCAACTATTAGAAAGCTTCATCTCAGAAACAAAAAAGAAAAATATACTAGAAACAAGCAGCTACAAATGAGAAATAGCTGCTGACCACACTAAAACATTAGTTGTGCATATATCAAAACCAAGGAACCTTTAAAGTTTTTGTATAAATATACCTTAAATATTACATACTTATTACACCTTACATATGTGTTGCTTAAAATAAAATTAAAAATCCTATAATTTCCTCTTTTTCATGGCTTTTAAATAAGAAAGTAAAAATTTCTTAATTCTGAGAAACTCAGAATGATAAATATGCTAACAGCAACATTTTTTCACTTCTCTATGAACACAGAAAAAAATTCACACACATCAAGGAGGAAAAAATTACTTGACTGAACCATCATCCAAGCAGAATGGAAGTGAATACAATTTACAAACCCTTTTGGTTTTGTTAAGATCAGAGACAGACTCCACTGTGAAGCTCTGATTTACAGCTGTCCAGCAGTACGAATTCCTAAATAAATAAACAGGCTAAAACAGAGGAGTGCTGCTCACAACAAGGGACTCCTGAGAACTTTGCCATTTGTTGTCTGCATGTCAGAAACAGCCAGAAGAGGATTAATRGACCTGAGGCAGGAGGCAGATCCTCACTGGGATGCAGGCTGGACCAGCACGTAGCCAGCAGCGTGCCATGCCCTCAAGAGTTTGTTCTGCCAGCTAAGAGAAACCAGCAAAACTGACTACAGGAGGAATAAGGAGCTAGGGGAAGATGGAGCAGCAAGCTGGAACAGAAAGTTGCAGGACAAGATTGTGTTTTAAAGTACAGGAACACAAAGGGGTCACGAAATTAATGAGTTTTCCCCACCCATATGTTTAACTGCTGTCAGTGTACTGCGRTTACAATGCCACTGGTGCATCTGGAGAGATGATTTTAAGATGAAAAAGTGCCAGCTTGTGGATGAACTTTAGTGCACAGTGAGCAGGAAGTTACAAAGATGTAAGCATGAAAGAGAAACAAGCAGAATTATGAGGGAGGGAATTAAAAACACTGGAATGTGCCAACAGCTCCATTTACCAGGTGCAGAAATAGTAAAAGCCTTACATGGGGGAAAGGCTAATGTCCAATCCAAGTCAAACTCCTCTTAACAATTCCTGTTAGACTCCTTGACAGTATAKTGGGGCTGTAAGATTGAGAAAAGATCTCCCTCCACCTGGCCCTGGGGAGCAGCTGCAAGACGGAATTGCCAAGAGACAAGCTGGCAGTCCCAGTCCCAGACCTCACCAAATCTGGGGTGTTTGGATATTGAGAGAGTTTTGTGTACACACTGACTTGAATTTTTGCCCTGTTTGCATGTGTCCTCTGCTTCACCTTCAGCTTCATACACTGAATACTCACTCCTCATTTCCTCTTCTCCTCCTTCAACATTGGTTCTTCTRTTCTCCTTCACCATGGCATGGCACAAGCTCTAGGTACAAATGTCATTCACACACAACCAARGCACAAAGCCCAGCACAGCAAGACACAGGCTAGGATGTGTGGAAGAGTTGGGGACACAGCAACTGAAAACAAGGTGATTGCAACACTTAAAACCAGAAAAGTGCCTGAACTTTGGAAGTGCAGAGTGACAAAAACAGCCAGATAGAGGAATAACACATAAGCCTTAGAGGCAACAGAAAGGGTACACTGAAAAACCGGGAAAATATAGGAAGGGAGAGATCATGTTCTGAAATAGTTCCCAAACTAGAACTGTAGAGGTCAAAAAGCCAGTGTCACCTGAAGGAAGATGGCAAAGTGCATCCAGGACATATTGCATAACCACAGGCACTGTACACATACAGACTATTCACAAGGTTATACTCTGACAGATGAGGGAAGACTTATATCTATTGAAAGAGATGTCTTTAAAAAACAATTCAGAGGATTTCAGTTACTTCTTGCTTCAAACTGCTCTTAAAGGAGTATATTTCACTCTGCTAACTATAGAACTGCAGGGGAAACAGATGGTTGTGTCTCATTAGTCTTTAGAGTATACTCTGATTAGTTTGCTTAATTTCATTCACACAGGGTCTTAAGACTTCACAAGGCCAATTAAGATTTCAGGTAAAGGAATTATCAGCAAGAGTTTTCTTTCTTCAAAACACATCTGTTATTGGATTTTAACAGTTCTCTTACTTACACATTGATTTTGTTTTCCTGACATCCATTTTCACCAGAATTTGGTTTTGTCACTTTTTTAAACCAGCAGCTTTTCTCATGAAAATACAGCAGACACATTAGGATGAAACAAGTTCCAGGACTGTAACAAACAGGATAACTACAGGAGCAATGCAAAGACTATGACAAAAATACCTATCACTCAAGTATAGGTATATAATACATAAACCACTATTAAATCCTCTCATGGACCTGAAGCACAAGTTCTGTTTTGTAATATGCATTAAAATTTTTGCAAATAATAACTGATCATAATCTGACCCCAGATAGTTTGGGAAAGGTTCTTTCAAAACAACAGCTTTGCCGTGATTCTGCATTGAAAAAGACATCAAAATTCAGATAAGGCATCAATAAAATGGAAAAATGCACATATAATAATGAAAGCAAATGACAGAAAAATATCTTGTGTTTTTGTTTCCCTCTTTGCCAAACAGCATGAGAACAGAAYTGGATTCGGGATCAATTTGTGGATATCTCGTTAAAACACAGGAAACAAAACTATACCTCCAAGCAAAAAAGCCACAAAAGCCAAATTGTGTTAATAAACCAACCACTATTAAAATTACAGAGTATTATTAGTAACAACTTAGCATGGTAGTTTATTTAATTAGAATATTTGGAGAACTAATGTTGGCTCTGATAGTTTTCAAAATGTAGCTTAACTTTAAAATGCATATGMAAATCAACCTTTCATCACAGCTGAGCAGTGTTTACAACACCTCTTAATTTTCTGAATGTCCGTTTTGTCCTTGCCTGACTCTAGAGAAGAACGACTCAAATAACAGGTCACATATGAATATAATATGAAACTAATCTGAACATTCAATTCCTAGCCTTTTTAGTGGTCAACTATACAGTGGTCATGCCCTCAGGAAGGGGTCACGAACAAGTTTAAGTCTTTGGATKAATCTAAAACTTTTTAGGACCTTCTGGACAATTGGGGGTTTGTTTCTTTGTTTCTTCTGGTTTTCTGAGAATGGAAATTGAAAATACCTCTTGACATCAAGGTTTTGTAACCTTTCACAATCTGATGTTTTTCTGGAAAACTCATATTACAGATATACAAAATGCTGGGCTTATAAAGTCTCTAGCACAGCATATGGTCTATTCTACCTTCCAGAAAGTTCCTTACTTCAACATGTACCATGCCCATACCTGCAGAAGTTTGTCCMCAATAGACCACTTGGCATGATTAGGACCTAAATTAAGTCAAGACATCACAAGTTACCTGAACTAGAAATCCAAATAAATTTGAAAAATAATCCAAGGTATGTTGTGAAACAGTATCTCTCAAGTGGTACCATTTGCATGGGTTACATTCTTTACTCCTCAGCGCATTCAAACACCCAAAGGATCATTATGTTCAAAAAAGAGATCCTAGAAGAACTGAAAAGTTCTGACATCACACAATTTAAACTAGCTGTGAATCCCCCTTGAGGAGGTATGAATCATCTCTGAGGTTTAAATTAGATTATCAACCAAGTGAAGCAGCACAGTCATCTACAATAAAAGATGAATGCCTACAGGAAAATAATTTTTGCCCCTAGTGGCAGATGCTTGAACTTTAAAGGATCTGAGACTAAGCTCTTTGTCTAAGCCTCCCTGACAGAAAACAAYTGAAATAATGTTTTTGATTGGTCCAACTTTGCTCCACATGCCACATGAAAACAGTATCTAAACCCTGTAAATGAAAGTATATTGTCACTTCTAAACCAATTGAGGATCAAACAATTTAGAGAAACCAAGACTTATTTTGCTGACAATTAAGCTCTATCACCAAGACTCGAAATTCAATGAAATTTGACAATTGTGAAGAAAAAGGCTTTTGTCTGACTAAGTCTGAAGCATTTGGAAGAATCAACAGAAAATCAGAAGACCAAATTAGATCGAAAAGCCTTTGAGGATAAAATTCACTAATTAAAGTAACTGCCTTCGTTGCTCTGTTTCCTCTCTGAATTGCTTTGGTATCACAGCAGAAAGGCATACAGCAAGAGGAAAAACTGTTTAAGGAGCAAATGTTACACCTGTCACACTTCCTCTYACACCAACAGCATTCTCCATCCATCCTGCTGCTCAAGTTCCACTACAAAGAACCACAGSCCCTTTAAAGATGAGATGAAAGTTGAAGTATGAATCTCTACTTTGCACCAAATCTGAGAGGTATGAAAGGTCTTTAAAGCCTTCTTCTTCCATGCTGAAAGTTTTTTTCCATCACCTTTACTTTGTAGTAATTCAGACACAATCCAAAGCTACCAAAGTGCTGCAGGTCACTAGCTGGAAGAGTATTTTTGCAACTCTTTCTAAGGGTGTCAAAGAATGAATGTAACCTTCTGCTTTTCCAAGACCCAYAAAATCAAATAAACWCAGAWTGRGGCCTGGRTTGGAAGGGACCTTAAAGAYCACCTATTTCAAACCCCCCTTCAGTAGGCAGTGACACCTTCCACAAGACCAGGCTGTTCAGAGCCCCATCCAATGTKGCTTGAACACTTCCAAGGACAAGGCATGGACAGGCTTGTCTGGACAACCTGTGYCAGYGCCTCACTACCCTCACAGCMAAAAATTTTTTAATAATATCTAATATAAATAGATTGTCTTTCAGTTGTACTAACTTGTTCTCTTTCTGCCCATTTAACTGAACAATATGTAAGATTTCTATTCAAAACACTTCCATGCCCATTTTAAAATTAATAACAAGTACTCAACAAGCGTTTTAACATCTTGCATCTCATGAGAAGCACAAACAACAGAGGAAGAGCAGGAAGGTATTAACAAATTAAGCAGTGCTCACAGCACTACATTTTAACCTAAAAACACTTCATATCATTTCAGAAACCTGGGATTTTGCATTCCACTAAACATTTGTGCCTCTATTAAAAGTACATAACAATATTGCKTTAGTACGTGGCTAAGAAGGGACAAAAATTAATTAAATCCTATTTTTCCACAGGAATGTTCCTATTTTTTCAAGCAAACAAACACTTCTGGAAAGCGTCAGATTGGACATTGTCACTCTTGAACACTCAGTAGGTGAACAAAATSATCTGTATAAGCCCTCATAATCTTAGAGAAACACTTATTTGAACAATCACTTCTAAACACTGTCCTTAAGCCTTTGGTAGTAGCTGAGCAACAYTGGTTATTAAATTGAGGTGCAGCAGAGTTTATTTTTTCTTATCTGAATTATAAAAAAAATATGTTGGGATTGTTTTTTCCATTTTTTCTCTTGGGGATTTTTGGGGGTWTAAATATAAGCAGCATTCAGTGAATGGCTTTGAATTCAATATTAAATCATACTTGTAGCTTAATTATAAAAGAAGATCATTGTCACTGTGTATTTGGAATATTAGAACTTGYCAGCTTTATAAAAACCTCAAGGCACTTTTTTCTCTCAAATTTGGCTTTATTTTGAAAGCGCTCCTTAGATAAGATTTCTTAATATTAGAATAAGTCTAGAATAACTAGTTTTCTGTCGAAAATACTGATGAAAAAAATTCTCTCTATATTGTTAGTTTAATAGAAAAAAAATATGACCCTTCTAAAGCTAAAACCATCTATATTTCACAGTTCTGAGGCTTTAAATTTGCAGAGGTTTCTGCAGGTATCTTTTGTCTCCAAGGAGCACCAAATAATTGKTTTTTTTTCTCCAATGGTAAGGGAATATTAGCTGACTACAGGTAAGAACTACYAACTCTTCCTTAAACCATTTCAACGTTTTTTAGTCAGGGAATRCCAGAAATATTCTGGAAAGCTAACTGTAATTGTTTACTTTTGGCTGGTAGTTCAGACAGGAGAGAGGAGAACTGTTCTTCTAAAAGGAAACTGGGGAACTAAGGAATGAAGGGAGAAAGGAAAGAAGTATTGTACCAAACTCAAGGAAAGCACATGGGCCTTTACATRAACATATATATTTTTAAAAATAAATGTTAAAAATATGATTAATTTCTAAGAGGCACTTTCCAAATCCTAGATACCCATCCTTAAGCAAAGGGACTAAACTCTCTAAGTTAAGACAGACACCACCTCTTCTCTAAAGATAAGCATGACAGATTAAAAAAAAAATAATAAGTGCTCTAGAAGAAGAGAGGAACAAGACAGTGTAAAGTTTACAGCTTTAAATATTCACATTGAAAAGRAGAGAGTGGGGAAAAACCCAATATTGAGCAAATGCCCCTGGCATCCAATTACTTACTGTCCTCCTGGCATGTCCTAATAAGGATGGGGCAGGGACAGTATTCCTGCATGAGAAGTTAATTATGACATCTTAAGAACGTAGGAGTTTTGCCTAAAATGTAGACTAAACTCTTTATTTTGGGTTGTGAACATTCAAACTCATGAACACRAAATTATGCTGAGAAATGAATATACACAAGGACAAAGCAGCATGTATTCCCACTGAAAGGAAGTTTACCACAAAGCAGAGTGTTTTTTCCTGCCTACACACGAATTAACAATATTCTGMATTGCATCATTTACATATTAAACAGACAGCAACTTCATTGAGAAAAAAGAGGTTTACCACACACACCCAGAAATCTCATCACATCTGATAAAAAGAACTGAGGAAGAGTTAGACCATCTCTCTTCCATCTATCATTCCTTGTAATTGCTAGCAAGGATGTCCAAGTTCCAAATCTTCACCTTCTCAGATTTCCAAACACCTTCAGATTATTCTGCACTCTCTGACTCAACATTAAATCAAGCTAGTGAAGACTTATGTTTGAAAGAGGGCAGGAAAAGTAACATTCCTGGACAAAACAGAGGGTGAATTCAGTACACAGTGGATGAAAACTGACCAGAACCATGCCAGTGGACAGAGAAACCATGACCTTATGAAAAGCTCTAAATTTCCTCTGATTTTCAATTGTCATAAATGTTGCACAAGCAGCACAAGATGAAAGCTCAAATTTGAGAAATATTAGTGACCTTTATGCTCTTTTTTAATTGGTAAATGAGGAAGGATGAGGGGATCCTACAACTAGAAGACAAACAGGTCAGAAGTAATTTATAAGTCGTTTACAACAGCGCAAAGACAAATGTAAGACCAAAACTGCCTCCTGAGCACAAAAGGCACTCTACTCTGAATCAAACAGCTGGGAATGAAGACTGCCACCTTTCTGCCATGCAGCAGCTTGCTTTGCCTGCTGGCTCTGTGAATACAACTTCCTACCCAGCATTAGGTGAGTCATAGTTAAGGCAGCCCCAGCCTATCCAGATTTTTCAGAAATCTGCTCACACTACAACCTCCCTTTGGGACCACCATAACTAAATATTCTGCTCAAGCCAGAATCAAAAGCTATGGCAACTAAGTATGCAAATAAGAATCACCAAAGAAAATGTTGAACAAGAGCCCAAATTTAAATGAACATTAAAACAAACCCAAACCAAAAATGAACGTGCAGTTTCCAGTTTCAAGCTACCTGCCTCAAGGTCGGTATAGCCACAAGCAATAATTAATGTCCAYTACATACTACCACTCTAATTACAGGACTATTGTCCACTACCTAATAAAACAAACAAACAAATGTTTTTCATATTCTTGATGCTCTTTTAGAACACTTTGAAAAGCTCTCTTAAGGTTGGTAGCTATCAACATATACAGCTTGGAATAATGTTGCCCTCTCCAAATGTAACATTATCGTCCATAAAATGACATCAAAAATCAAAACCTGAAGGAGGTTCTGCATATGTGTTCACCTGAATACATAACAAAAAGCCCCAGACAAAGTCCCTAATGAAGGAAAAAAAAATTATCTGGGGAAGACAGGGTGGAAGACCTGTCAAGCAATTATTTTACTATTTGTAAATAACTTTAAGTTTGTATTTTTTAAACCGAACAACACACTGAAGTCAAGTTCAATTCAATATCTCTGCTTCTGCTGTTATTTCTATTCTTCAGGCTTTAGTCTGGATTGCCAAAACAGGCAAATTCACATACAACAGCCATTCTTTTCTACACTAAAATTTTAATTTTGGATCGAGAAGTGCCTTTTGTTTCCAAACACTCTACAAGATCACCACAGGCACAAACTAATCTTCACTTGTTGCATAATCTGCAAGATGCTGGCAATCTGAAAAAAAGAAAAAAAAAAAGAAAGAAACCTCAACTAATTAATTCACCCAGATGCTGCAGTGCAGATTACCTAGGATCGTCTGGGAGAAAGAATTCTGTGCAGCATAAAGCAGAACAGTGCTAATGAAATGAGTTTGCACTGTGATAGTGTTTGTTTCATTTTAATTTCCAGCTACTCAGATTAAGCAAAAAAAAAACCCAAAACACCCCATCAAAGTGGGCTAGTTTTTCTGCAAACAGCAGAGTGCTCTAAGTGCCTGTGCATCCATAAGGGACRGCAGTGGAAGGCAATGGCACAGCCAAGAGCCTGATGTGCATGGCTGTCACCCAGGGYGGGGGATCCACATGTTCAAAGCTCACACTGAACCAGAGGGGGAGAAGAGCTGGACTGCCTTTCCCACATTCCCTATAGGTGGTCTCACCACMTGGCTGTTCATCATCCATGCCCAGCTCTTCTCCAAAGTAATTTATTTTTGGAAATGCTTATGTCTTGTTCTAAGGTTGAATGAATTGAGTTTTGATAAGTTTTTCCTCATTTCTCAGAGATGTTCATTTCCCATCCAAAACAGGCATCCATGAACAGCAAGAGAGGACATTCTATCCATGTGGCACCTCCAGTTCCCACTATCCACAGTAGTTGTAGCAGCATTCCACAATTTATAAACAGATTAAAAATAGCAAAAAAGGGCTACATATTTAAAATAGTTATTATCAAAATTAAAAAAAATAAAAAGAACAAAAAATTTCTCCATTTTGGATTATATCTAAAAGCTTATTTGTAGCTGCATCACCTCAGTTGGGCCCTCTTTTTAAGYCTCTTGCAGTTTTCTATCAATATTACAGCAGTCTCTCCCTCTGTTTTCAAGTGTCTCCAACCAACATTTAGTACCCCATTGCCACAAATCTCCCCAAAACAGCATGCCAGCTATGCAAGACTAAAACAAAATTTCATTTTTATTTTCCAGCTGCATTTGCAGGAAAGGGATGTCTCTGAACAGCTTCTGTGCAGTTCTCTAAAGCCAGTATTTTTAATTAGGCTCCCCTGTCTTGTTYGACATTCCATGCCTCCTTTTTGCTTGGCTGAGGTGGGGTGAGAGCAGCTCTCTCTGTAGCTGCTTCAGTAAATGAAAACACTGGACTTTGCAGTATCTGGGCAGGTCAGCATATGGTCAGAAATGAGTTTCACAGCAGGCTGTTTTCCCCACCAGGCGATCTTAATGTGAAGAAGATCGAAAATCCCTACGAAGGGACACGGAATCTTGTGCCAGGGAAGCAAGAGGCTGCACTTGGAAGTGGCTGTCAGTGCAAGCTTCACGCTATTTCCCTGTCAAATAATGCCTCATCCCCTCCTACAAACAGCTTTCCTGTAAAGCTTTTAATTTTATCTCTCATAGTAGGCATAAATGGGGTGAGCTGTGACTCGGTGAACTGAAAATGTAATGGGCTTGTSTCATCGCTTTATGGCCAAGTTTCATTCAATTATTATTGCAGAAAAGAACAGGATAGAGTTGAATCGAGTTACGCTAATAGATAATAAATGTAAACATAACTCCAGAGTGCCATTTACTGACTTTAAAGACTACTCCTATAGCAATCACCTTCGTACAGCTCTTGACAGAATCATAATGGTGATAAAACACATGGAAGCATAAGACTATTTAAACTCTTAACAAAGCCATGATAATACTAACAGTAAATGAGCAACTCCCATAAAATATCATTTAATAATCACGCCCTGATAAGATTTAAAGTACGTATTGCCATTGTTATATGAAAAAAACATTAAAGGGTTTTTTCTTTAACACATGYAGCAACCTAACAGGTTTTAATTACCACACCTACTTCAGTGACAAGCTGTTCCACTCAAACACCCAAACATAATATTTACAACGTTGTGTGGTTGTTAAGGATCTTGATGATTGATGGAACCCATTGTGTTGCCATCTTAATAACAACAAATGCAAGTGATTACCAACACGGAAGAGAGAATCTGTGTTTTTATTTTACAACAAAAGGCTGTCCTATAGGGACTTCTTTTTCAACATAAACTAACAAACCTGTGCACATGTGAATGCCCTTTAGAGCTTGGCACAGAGAGTCAAAAAACAAAGCCTCTGCTGCTTTAACGACAATGCATTTTTTGGTAATAGCTTAAGAGAACATGAAAGCTGTCAAAAGAGCTGGTACAGTTTTTCACAACTCTGCAGAATTCATCTTGACCACAAGGATATATCTGAAAACTGCATCAGAAAGATAGGACAGATCTTGTTTCCAAAAAAAAAAAAAAAGAAATAAAGAAAGCAATTGAGTCATTGAGTCAAATAGGAATACAATACATTTCCTGGCATTGCTACTGAATATTTATATCACTGACGAATGAGACTACAAAYGAAGTATCTTAACATGAAGCTTTGCCTTGTTAACTGCATGATATGCCAAAACACCACCTACTGTAAATCACACAGTTTAAGACCAGTATTTCTTGTTTAAACATGCTACTTGTTCAGCAGAATCACTTGTGTGAACAAGCATACATTAATGTACACTAACTAGAGCAGTTTCACTATCCATCTGATAAAGTATAATTTAACAACCTCATTATCAGCATTGCAATTTTCAGACTGCTGAAATACCATATTCGTTGCAAATATTATATGGTTGAAACACTGTAACAACATTGCCCATTTGACACTTCTGTCAGATAAAATGCAGATAGTCATTTGTGCATTGATGAACATGCTTTTAATCCTATAAAGAAACTTTCTCTGTTAAATTATAAGCGTTTCAGCAGTTGACTTATGAACACTATAATTAAAATCCTTATGCTTTAAAGAAAGACAARCTTCATTATAACAACAGCTTTCTTTCACATTTTAATCTTTTTATATTTGGAGTTTGCTTTCATGTGCTGCTATTAGCTACCAGTTCAGCATGCCATTTCTGGCTGCCAAAACAAAAAAAGAGAGTATTTCTCTCTATAACCTGGTCAATTCTCAAAGTCTAGGTAAGTACCAAAGGGATCAATGTTTATTTAATGCTTCTACAATGCATTTGTGGGGAAAAAAAAAATCTGTTAATTTAACAGGTTAAGGACAAACATCATACAATTCAGTGCGTTTCTAAGAAGGTCAGAAATGCTGCAAAGTCTGCCAAAATATTTCTTTTCCTCCTCTAACTATCAGAACCAACAGTTTGAGGAGATACAATTTGGGGGGAAAAAGAAAAAAAAGCTGCACTTCTGTAGTGATTCTGGTTCAATTTAAATTTCAGGCAGATTCTCTAGAAGGGGAAGAGATTTCTATTTTATCTGAACAAATTAATGCATATTATCCATTCCTTCTTACAGCACCCATCAGCAAAGCAGCAGCAGGTTTCAGCTTCCTAAATTCAATGCAATTCAAAATTACACAGAATTTACACTAGAACCACTATAACTGAAAATTAGAGAAGTGATGCTAATGTGTAACTGCATAATCTCTGTCCCTAAATCCCAGAAAAGAACAATTCATTTACAAGCTAAGCAAGTAATCTTGAATCAAATCCTGAAGCTGGTCAAAAGTAGGATCATCTGAACTATTCAGTAAGAAACTGATTTCAAAAGAGGCAAGTCCCAAATCAAGCCTTTGTTGCTGAAGTCYGGATCCCTTTCACATAGCTTCATAACAAATCTGTTTTGAAGTGTTACAAACATCTTGGAAAAGAAATTAAAAGGAATAATGGCTGAAGAAGGTCTCCCTGGTGGGAGTCTTCTGACTCTAGAGGGTTATCTGACTTTTTGGCCACTATTTCCAAAAGGAAAAAAGTTCCTGAACTCAGCACTACATGAAGCTGAAAAGCTTATTGTGTAAAAGATCAGGAGAAWATACTATTCTTGCAGACAATTAAGACAACTGAATGGAACCACAGTACTATTGCTCAGCAGAGAGGTTGAAAATTTACTCCTCAAATATCATCTAAAAACACAACAGATGAATTTTGTTATCCTTCTAAGAAGCCTCTGTAATGCTCGACTGGGATAAAACAGATCATGCTGCCCTCTTGCGCTAGACATGCACAGGAATCAACCCCTTTTTATTCCTGCAAGTGACATGTGAAGAGCAATATATAAAGCATTCACTACAAAACAGAAAACGTCCACATCTTCCTACTTTACAGATACTTTGACATTCATGTCATTCCCTTACTGGGATATGGGTAGAAGAGCAAAGGAYGTTTCCAGAGAGCCAAATTCTACATACAAAAAAATAACTTCTATGAACAAACGCAGACAAGTCAGATGTAATTAAACCCAAAATACTAACACTTCAACTACCCATCAAGCTTTCACAACAGCTGTGTAAGTGATGCAGTAGAGATACCTGCTGATAAATTAGAATTTCAGTCATAAATAAATGGCAATTTTTTCTGCATGCTGGGTWAGACAATGTACTTTGGTCACTTAGGATTATCAGCTCAGTAGGGTTAGGCTAAACACTTAAGAAGGAGAGAGACAGTCATTTCTTAATAAGGKTCTTCCAGTGCAAAATATACAGTAAAGTTTAATTCTTTTTAGACCTATGCTGAATTTAAAAGTGAAATCTGTGTACATACAAATATTTTTGGCTAGAAAGGGAGACAAGAGAGGGGTCCTTTTATTCCTTTTCTCTCTCTGCTATGTAATCCAGGTTCCAAAAATACATTGACATTCTTCTATCATCTGGATAAAATGCTAGTTACTATTCCCTTTACAAYSTACCCCYCTCCATATATTGCTAATGCAATCCRTAAAGAGAGATCTTGGGCTTATGCCTAAACTGATTCACAAAGCACAATTTTTTTAGAAATAAGTCRCCTCATTTATTCACCAAGACTGATTGGATCTACACTGTTGGGAGCTGACAGACATGTCATGATTCACCACGCATTTCCATTTCCTAATGTCGACTCCCTGATGCTCCTCGTTACTCTGCTTTCCCAATAAGCACTACCAAGAACTTGGGATGTCTGTTTATTTAAGTTACATACCCAACTCTGGAACACAGATCATCTTGTGTTAAAAATACTAGCCGTGGCATTTTTTAATTACTGATTCTTTTTTGATAAATAAAACAGCAAAATTCAGTTCAGCAACTGCTTCTGGTGAGGTCTTAGAGACCTCACACTAACACTGAGAACATGCTGGATGATTAAATGACAGATCTGACAYTGCAATATCAGCTTTGCTAATATGGGATATGATAACTAATAGTTTGTTTTAGCTATTACAATCACAAGCTAGAAAAAAGCACATTTAAAAACTTCAATTTCTTTTTAGTATATCTTTCATAGGCATATTAAAAAACAAGAAGGGGAAAAAAAACATGCCACGTCAATGCAAGAAATAGCATGTGGAGTTCTAAAAGATAAATAAACAGTAAAAAACCCATGTAAATCAATTAAATACAGATATTACAAACAGATTTCAGAACTGCTAAATGTTGCAATTCTGAAGGAGAACATTGTCTCATGTGTCATCTTTATTCTTCTCTTTTTTCCTTTTTCAAATAATGCAGAGATCAGAACAGAAGTACTTTTGCATGCCACCCTGACCAAAAGAAAGACGAAGGGAAGGAAATATATGCATCCTGAAGTTAATCCTCTATTATAAAATGTCTGTTGATTAACAGAAACACACATCTTAGTCACAACGGTGTGTGAATACCAGCGACAGGCAGATTTAAAGAATGTCAGTTTTACAGCGCGCTGCTAATTAGAGCTTCACAGTGTTACAAAGCAAACTGGTGTTACTCTACATTGTTGCTGATGTTCTCTCTCTAGTTCTTGGTTTGTTATTATGAACCAGATTTATGGCCATTCTTACAAGACCACTCTGTATTCCCTCAAAAATGAAGTTACTGCGTTTGCTGCRCACACATACCGAGAGAGAAGAGGAAAACCCCTGACACATCAGCACTAGGATTTCCTCTCAYGCATGTGCTCTCACTACCTCCCATTTCCTGAGCTTCCCTTCTAAACCTCTGCAGTGGCCTTGAACGTACATTTCCACATGGTCACAGTACAAGCAGGCCATATAACACAGCCCTGACTTTCTGCAGTGGTAGGGGTGTTCTTAAGATTAAATTGTACGCATTTCATTCATCATATCATAGGCATGAACCTCTTCTCCACGTAAGTATCAACTTCCTCAAAATATTATTGTTTTCTCTGAAACAATAAAGYCATCCCTATATATCCTTACAATTAAATGCCTCCTGGCGCTATGAGAACAAGTCCATTTTTTTCCAAGAGAGTGAAGACCATCAGGTTTCTGGCTCTCATGTAAAAGACAAATCTTTGGCTAGTCAATCAGTACCACCCACTTTCCCACTCTCCTCACTCTGCTCCAGCTTCTCTCTCCTTTCTTTTGAGGAACATAAGGATGTGGACCACAGTTTTACAAAATGCATTCACACACATTCAGCATACGGGAGACTCCCTGTGAAACTGCATCAGAACAGCAGTGCAAATGCAGGTCCATGTACAACACCAAAGCTACAGCTAATTCATTGTTCTGTAAGCTGCATTTAAAGACAGTAAGATGAACTGTCAATAAGCAGTCTGAGTTTGAAATTGGAAAGGACTACACTGTAAAATTTGAAGTGTTTAAGTAAAAATTTAGATTTAGAAAGCCTAAGTAAAAGAAGCAAAAGAACCCAACAGTGCAAAAATACCATCAAATTGTAATTGTCCAGAAATGGTACAATTTGTGCAATCAAGGAGATACATTAAATATTGAAGGTTTGGGTTTTTTTTTTTACAATAAACTTACCTATAGGATTTCTGTCAAAAAACAAGACAGGAGCTTTCAAAATGGATTGAAACATTTTGTTGTGCAAATTCTGACCAGAATTGACAAGAACTCGAAACACCAGAAGACTTCTTATTATGCCAAATAGTATTGTAGCCACTGTTAAACCTGAAATAAAAAAAACCACAAAACATGAATAGAGACTCCAAAAAKATATGGATATTTCAGAAGAAAAAAAAGTTAAAAATAAAATTGCACTAAAATCAAATTCTCTGGACTTCTGCATATAGCAAGAATCCAAACTTAAGCCTAGGGGGACTCAGACTGAGTGCAGAACACAGATACATTTGTCACTAGCTTCAGTTATTATCACAGAATCAATTTAATCCACTTCCCTTTTTCTGTTTGAAAGAACCGGTACTTCATAGAAATGTAGGAAATGTCTGTTAACCCATGAGATAAATGCATATTGAAACTTTCTGCATAACAGTGTTACTAAAAAATTCATTTTGCAGAGCCATGTATAATTGTGGCTTGCACAGGTCACTGTGAAGATTCAACACTTGCCAGCAGGTATTAAACAAGTAATAAATACATGGCTATTTAGACACAACCTTGAGTTACTCCCAATCAGCCCAAACCACTCATGCCATTCTTCTCCTTGTAAAACACAACAAATCACATAAATTATGTGTCTTTCACACTATGTAAGATGCCTTCCTTATGCCACGAGAAGAAACAGTCCTTCTAGGGAACTGGTGTTTCTCCTTGTTTCTCTTCTGGGCACATCTCTGCTTACAAGACAAGGGTGCTACAGGGCAAAAAACTGAAATAAATAGTGAGATGGCTGTTGCTCTGTTTGCTGTGCATAAACTCCAATGTGGCTGCTCCAATTCCCTGTCAATAMCAGTGAACAGTGAAGATCTAAACCTTACACTTAGCAGAGCTTTCAGGCTCCACGTGTTCTGTTTCAAAAAATCAGCATAGCTATCTCAAGTCTTGAAGATATGCTGAAGTTAGACCTCAACTATCAGCAGAAAACCTTGCCTATTCTCAGGGCAGGTTAAAATCATACACAATTCAGGAACAGCTACAGTAACAGTGGGAAAGAGGGAGATKTTAAATTATGTGAAATGGTTGATAATAATATCATCACATAATTGATGATAGTGATGATAGCTTTATTTACTCCCAGGGAGTAAATAAAGGTATCATCACKATTTCATTTGTCTTCTTGCAGTTTATTGCTCACATTCTGTGAGGTGCTGTTTTTAAGAAAAGAGATGATGACAAGGATTGCCAGGCCAGGCAGGAGAAGAMAATTTTTCCAGGAATAACTGCACATACCCAAACAGGAAAGCTGGGTCATGCAAAAATGGAGCAGGAGAGGCACAAAGCAGGAGGCTGTGGCACAGCCCATCCCTAACAGCAGTCTGTGGAAGTGACACGAGGAGAGGGACCACATCCTGGAAACCCCACACTTCTGTACAACTCTACTGAGGCCTGGAAGCAGCTGGAAGCTGTTGGTACAACCCTCCCAGAACAGACCTGAACAGACCTAATGGCTGGGAAGAAGGAGAAACAAGACATGCTGCTAAGTCCTTCTTCATTTGGTCTGTCTCTGCTTTCCCTGTTCATGAGCTCAGAACCTCAGAATGAGAGAGACAAGGGCTCTTTGCACGTCTGCCTTATAGAAGAGGTGTGGAATTGGCACCCCAGTTCTGACTAGCAGTGTTCTCTATTAATAGCAATTTTACTCTTCAAAATCTTTGTTGCACAGAAGCAACAAGGACTAAGAAGGAACTACTACAGYGGGTTAGTTTTTTCAAACATTGATAATCAGAAATAAAAATGTTAAA
The DNA here is from genome assembly GCA_014549065.1 of Cardinalis cardinalis. Classification (NCBI taxonomy): domain Eukaryota; kingdom Metazoa; phylum Chordata; class Aves; order Passeriformes; family Cardinalidae; genus Cardinalis; species Cardinalis cardinalis. The sequence goes on from JACDOX010000048.1 coordinate 4,704,494, forward strand.
TTGTTTTATATTGTTTAAGAGATTATAGAAAAAGGTAARTTGGATTATTATGTATTTCCTGTAAAATGTACTACCTTTTTATAACTTAGTCAACTCCACTTACAATTTTGTGTAGATAAGTCAATGCYGTCTGTTCAACAATTGCAAATATCTCACTAAGTCATCTAAAAGTATCAATATAAAGGTGGCTTTTATTGTTCTGCTATCTAGAGCAAAATATTCCGTATAGGATAAAATTTTCACTAATATGGTTTAGGCTACCTGGTTAGAAAAAGTGAAATTTGCCACATTTAACCACACTGTGCAGTCCACTGGAATGGTTCAGGAAATAAGACATTACACAGAGAAAATAAGAGCCAAGTTCATCTGGCTCCTAAATTGTTGCTTCCCAGGCCAAAAACAATGTTTTCTGTCAGCCACTCAGATCACGTGGATTCCAGAAAACAAACTAAACAAAAAATCCTGCACCTATTCTCTCACCCATGGAGATGTTTCTGAATACATTCAATGCATATTCCTCTGACATTCCACCTGTTTTCTCACACCAACCATTTACATCTCCATGAAGAAATCACCATGCCATACAAAACCGTGCATCACTAGGAGTGTTAAATAGCAGAATCTGAGAGTATGCACATGATTCTTCTGTGGCAATTTTTACTACATCTCAGAGCAGTTTTTCAAGATGTTTGGATGCCTGAATGCAAGGATCAACGCCCTTTTCTGAATATTCAGAAGCATAATGCTACCTATTGAAATATATTGAAATATTCTTTAACAATCTGCTTTGCATACCCATCTAGGATGCCTTTTAAAAGTTTGTTCTTTTTCTATGGCACTTCAGAAGAAATGTAGCCATGCCAAGTTTTAGAACAACACAGAACAAAGATCCATTTCTAATCCCTCTTGCCATCCATATAATGACTGAAGATTTAGCTCAATTACTTACTAATATATAGACAATAACCCCAACCTTAATGTAATTGACTTTTCAGATACTCAATTCCTGATTTACTTTCCAAAATCCAGTCAAAGCAATTAAAGACTCTGCATTCAACCTATTTCTTCTGTCAGATTTATTTTATTTATTGCAATCTATTTAATCAGAAAACAAGACTCAGGCTTTTAATGTGTTAAGACATTGCTCAGTTACTGCTAGAAATCRCATTTCCCCACACATTGCTTTGCATCTCTCAAAAATCTCTATCAGATAACAAATAGTTCTTAGACACAAACATACACACACACATGCATGTGCAATTACCTGCATAAATTCCCAAATAAAAGTTAAGGTCTAGATGATCAGGCACATTTGTTCCATTATTTCCATTTGTTGTGAGATTCAACTTTCCTTGATGATTTGCCCTATGGAAATGCACACAGAAGATAACCATCATCAAATAAGTGCATTTAGCTGTTTCTAGAGTCAATTCTTTAGCTGAAATCTTTAGTTCAAAAGATCTCATGTATTGATGCTGTCATGCATCACAACATGAATAGATGCAATTACAGTCCACACTTAGCATAAAGTTTAACTATTTTTCCCCCAAAAAAGAAGTGGAAATCAGAGGAAGATCTGAACTATTCTAGAGCAGGCTCCATTCCTCTTCAACTAAACAAACAGCACTTGACTGAAAAGGCAGAAACAACCAGCCACTTATTATCATCAACTTACCAGTAAGAAAGCCACCAGTCCTGGAGCACATAGGCCACCTTGAGCAAAAGAGGCAAATACAAGAATCATCTCACAAAATTAAAAAAAAAAAATAGAAAATTAAATTTCCTTGCTATTCTTTCAAGCTCTCTGGGAAAACATCACATATTCAGAAAAGTATGCCATCCAGTCTTTCAAGACCAGCAGCAATTTGCCAAGCACATTAGAAGGTGCTCTACAAAGAAAGAAGTTACCCTAAATTACCTTACATGTTAGCAAGCTAAAGGAAAGCAATACACTTTAGCAAACAAAATATAGTAGCTCTTCCTAATGTATGTTAATTGAACTTTAAAGAACTCATTTTCTCAGTTCCTAAATTTGCTACAAGAGATATTCCAAAATGCTTTTTGATTAACAAACTTTCTGATGTTACCAGTCCAGAAATTTGTGTTTACGGGAGATAATTACCAGAAACAGGGTTGAAGGAGGATGAGAGAGGAGAGGGAAGGATAAACTCCTTCTGCCACCTTCCTTCTGTGACAAAAGGTGACTACAAACATGTAACAGGGTTACTATCTCAAAATACACTTCTGTTCATGTGAATCTGAAGTTGTGGGCAGCCTACTACAGAGATCTGATCTTGCTTAGCTATCTTTCTAACAGACTCAATTCAAGAACAAGCAAGAAGTAAGATGTTAAAATAAACAGACTATTTTCTAACAGCCAGAGAAAAATCATTTCCATGAAATGAATTTGAGCCTTCTCAGCAAGAAACAGAGAAAAAGGTTCCTGAAAAGTATTCTCACTCAGCTTCCTCAGCTCACCACTGCTTTCAGTAAGTTTGTAAATAACTTTGTTTAAAAACTTATTTACATACCTGCTACAGTCTGCATCACACAAAACATTTGCCTATGCTCTTCCTTACTTTCTCATTCTGCTAAACAGTGACTCTCCACCTAAACTTTTCACATGATCTGCACTTACCAACAGGTGAGCTGCTCTTTGAACACTTCTGTCAGGCTCTGTYCTCCCACACCCAGTACATCTCTTTACCCTCCTCAACTGGAAACACTCTGACTGTTTTTTAACACCACTTCATACACCTTATGATTTTCTTCTCTTTCTAAACAAAGTACACTGGCTTATAATTTTCATGCCCTGTTGTCACCAAAATAATTATTTTAGTGAGGTATTAAAATTGTTGGAATAAGGATCAGTACAAGACCTCTYAGTGCTGTACCAAAAATTCCATGCTGACACTTGGGTACACTACAAAATTATTAAAGAACACCCAAACATTTTAGACTAAACATTACAGCACCAAGTATGCACTCTATTAAAAAAAAAATAAAAATATAGGGGAAAAAGGTCTCACAAACCCAAAACACATTCAATACTATTTGTGGCTTCCAACAACTTACCTGTGCCAAAATATTAAATAATAAGAGTATAAAAATCACAAAGTAGTTTGCTCCTGCAGAGAAGTATTTTCTGTAAACTTTAAAGTTTATTTTTCCCTCATGGCGACTCTCCTCTGGCACTGCAGCCAGTGCATTTTCACCCTGAAAGAAAGTCCATAGAATAAACCCCATCAACCTTGTACTTACAGATTCAGACTAAGCCACTTGCTTCAGAATTAGCAAAACATTAAACAAGGAGATAAAGTGATTATGCATATAAAAACTTTAAATATTGAACTATAGCTATGACAAAAAAATTAGTCTCAGTGCACCAATACTGAAAAATCTACTCTGCAAAGCAACACTTCAAGGATTTTATTTGGCATTGGCTCATCAAATATAACACTATATAYATATATGTAGCCAGAAGTATTTACTCTGACCACTATCTGGGTTTTTCTTTTCTTATATACTACATTCACTCTTAACAGCTCCAGAAATTAAGGCCTTTACTCAGGGAAGACTCTTTTTTCAGAATGTAAATGTGGGCAATCTTTCCTTCCCAGAAAAGCATTTAAATTAAATACTCTTCTACAAGTATGTACCATAATCAACCTACCAAGACTTASAAATTATCAATAAAGTTCTAATCATCTCCTTGTAAATAAGAACAAAGCATCTGTTAACAGGGAAAATAAGTAAAATGACAAATGGGAAGTCATAATAAGCAAACAATGGATGGGGGACACTAAAAAACAGAGAAGGAAAAAAATTATACAAGCATAAAGAAGGTAAAAGACCTATACAAATTAATAAAATCAGGAATTTTTTTTTTACTTTTATAGTATATGCAATATAAAAAGTAGTGTCAGTTCAGTGGACATGTAACAGTTGATTTTGTTGCCACAAGACATGGCTGTACAAGAGGAGTGGAATCAAGAGACCTGACATACATGAAAGGAGAAGTCCAACCTACTCATCCACAAAAGGTGAGAAGCCTATCTTTGCTTTTTGTTTCTCCAGCCACCACACCTTCCCACTTCTCCCCATCCCCATCCAACAGTATTGATGCTGCTAAGAAGTTTGGTACACCTCCATAAATTTAAGAGAATTTAAGATTGGAATTGCCACTGGGGCATTAATAATGTAAGTTTACTACTTTGGAGCATAAAACCATTTCTCAAAAAGGCATAAAAATTCCATACTTTTTGTTGGCTTTTTTTACTTTTTAAATCTCACTGCTTTTCATCATAGAGAAGAAAAAGAGATAATATAGACCTACAGCATAGGGGTGGCAATCATCAGGGACATACAGGGAATGCTTGTTCCATGGATGCAGAGCTAGCACAAGCCCAGCAGGGTTACAGGGAGCCTGCACTGATTGATGTGAATGCAAACACACCAGCAGAAGACAAACTCTGGTACAGAAACTTCAGGGTTGCTTTTGCATTGGGCAGGCCAAGAGATAAGGAGGCACCTGGAAGTCACACTGGCACCCTACAAAGCCTTCTGYTTCCACCACCAAAAGGGCTGGAGAGAGCAAGGCAGCAGTGTCCCAGGATCACCCCCGCAGGGCCAGCTCAAGATCATGTGGGTATGTTTATGGGCATGTTGATGCCAGCTATGCAAACAYAGACTTTGCATAAAGCCACAGCTTCTACATGCACTTCCCAGAGCTCAGGACTTCAGGGCAAGTGTTCATTTCAGTTCAGTTCAACACTGCACAAACACAGTGAAGCCACCCAGTACAGTGGGACTGGCTCTTCACAGCACTGCTGTCAGAGGACAGGCTGAAAGAAGCACAGTGGGGCGGCTCTGGACTCACACAAGGAATGCTCCCAGCACTCAGCAGAGCTGATGCTGAACTGCACAGACTGACTCTGCTGGGTTTGAACAGCCCCACGCTGAGCTGTGAGCTGCCAGCCAAGCACAGCCAGGCAGGTTCTCCACAGGCGAGCTCTCACCTGATAATGCAACTCAGTAATCCCTGAAATCCCAATGCTTCAGGGAAAGCCCATATCAAAATTTAAGTTAAAAACCAGTCAGACAAGAATCAAGACACCTCTCTCCTCTGAGCACTCACAGGTGGCTGTTCCACAGTTCCATCTTTCTGTGAGTGGACGGACGAATCCTGGGACAAGACAGAGGACTCCGAGAAGGTTCGGTTGCGGGTAGACTTCAGGTTGGGGGTTCCTGGAACTGACAGCTGTTCTACCACCTCCTCATCTTTTTTCAAAAGGGAAGCAAAGTCGATGCCAGATTTCAGGAACTCTGCATAGGTACCTTTCCCCACCATTTTACCCTACAATCAATACAAAGTTTTAGTACCTTGATTATATATATACTTTCCATAAAGGACAATTTTTCTTACCAGTCCTTGCTACTTCTGGGGTTCTGGAGTTGCTGGGCACACATCCCACTGCAGTAACTGAGCTGAAGCCTCTCTGAGTTCCTCACTTAGAGGAGCAGAAACAAGCTCTTTAAGCTCTGACCAGACACCTTGTAGCAGCAGGGCCAACAAACAAACAGGATGAGAACAACCCCAGKTACAGCCAGGGGAAAATCACTTCCCTGGAGAAGCTGTGGGACATGYCAAGCCATGCAGCTTCAGGACAACCTATTAAACCACACACACAACCATCAGTCTTTTTATATTGCTCCATCCCAGGGGTAAACACCATCTCCATTTTCTGATCCTCACAGAACCTTACAAGGAGCAACACTGACCAAGAAATGTCCACATTTCTTTCAGCTCTACAACAAACTCATTTCTCAAGAGCYACTGAAACTTTTAAAGCAGTCTGAATGGAAAGTAAAAGAGGAACAGTGCCCTTCTTTGCACCATTGTGATGCAACAGAAGTAATTTCAAATATTTCACTACCCAGACTTAAAAAAAAAATCCAGGAAAAAAAGCCCCAACTGCAGTCTTTGCATTTCCCCTCTGCCTCAGTATCTGGTACAATGAAGATGGGAAGGAACCAGCCGTACTGAAGGCATGCTCATTCTCACAGGGATCTGAGACTATTTCTCAGCCTTAATTTAAAAATTGATTTGTTGCAAAATTAACACAGCTCTTAATTCCCACAGAAGTGTAAGGAACAAGAACAAAAGCAAACATTAACACAGTCTCAGAGTATATTAAATTTGAAGCAAGGGAAGGCTAAAACTTTTATTTTAAAACCAGACAAAGTGTTTGAAGAAATAAGTATTACTAATGCAAGACTATTTACATGCATGATAAAATTCAGCAATAGATTTTTCAGGGAAGGTATTCCAAGAAAAATCAACTTTTTAATAATTGTAAAACTTGAAAACCATACGTAGTCATAAGTAGACAGAAAATATATTTACAAACTAAAAATTAAAACCTAACTTTTTTTTCCTTTCTTAGATTAAAAAGGATAATTAAAAATATAAGTATAGACATTAAAATCACTTACATCCTTTAAAATTAGAATCTGATTTGCAGCACGAAGATATTGCAACTGGTGAGTGACCAAAACAGAAATCTTCTGATGTAAGGCCTGACAAATACATCTGCAAAGAGATGGAAAGATTAATTAAAATTAAATGTCCTAAAAGACTTATTTCTGGAAAACTTCTTCTATTCAATTTCTCAGTTTTTAAAATAAGAAGATGACCATGCTTACTAGATTCATGAAAACTATATAAAACCTTAACAAAACATGTTCCTCATTTAATTTCTTAAGTTTTCAAGGTAGGGAAAAGAAATACAATTATTTCTGGAATGGAAAAAAAAAAGAAGGCAATAAGACATTTCATTAAAGTTGTCTTAAACATTCTTGTAACAAATGTACACATCGTAAGATGAATTGCAAAGAGAATACTTTAAAAAAATTATACTAAAGGAAAGAGAAAGAAGGGCAAGGTACTGCAGAAAATTATGGAGAAATACAGCCAGTAAAAGTATCTCTCCTTTGAGAGAAGCTTTCAGACCAGCTGCAACACTGAGCCACAGTGACTTCTGGAGAATTAAACAGTATTACTGATTTAAGAAAAAAAAACCCAAAACATTCCAAAATAGTCCATAAGCGTTTATTTCTCCAACTGGCTCACTAAGGCTTAGTTTCATCATCCATCTMCTTTTAGAAGTACTGCTCTGTATAACTGAAGAACAACAACCACGTGAAAAGCCCAATTCTAAGTGAATCACGATCTGATGTGTGTCCCTTTCTCACTGATGATACAGAGAACCCACRGAAAGCCTTCTCAGCAGGGGATGTAACTGGTCCAAGAGTTCAGACATCTGCTGCAGCCAGCCCAGCACTGCCACAGCCTTTTTACCTGCCTTTTAAAATCCAGATAGTTCATCTTCCCTGGGACTGCCCTCTACTCTTAAGAAGCACAATTTGTTAGACTGTGAGCACACTTCATGCATGACAACAGGACAAACTGCTGTCACCACTGTCATATTTATTACATGCACAAGCACACACGCACACACCTGTGCACAAAGTCACACCAGATCCAGACAGAGAACACCCAAAGTTTCTTCAGCCTCTCTTSAGTACAAGAAAAAGCAAGACGAAGGGACTGTGAAAGTTGCATCCTCTTCCCCAACTAAGAATCAATTTAAACGTAAAAATGTTCCTGGCAGAAGTTAAATGGGTTCTTCTCCATGTTTAAGATAAACAGAAATTTCAACACCCTTGAAAATGTATTCCAGGGACCAGCTACCCTTGCCATTATAATTTTTTTTCTCTGAAGTTCAAGTTCAAGTCCTTCGGTGCAATTGCAATCCATTACATCCCCAAGGGCCCCTAGACCAGTTCATTCCTGTGTACAAGGTCCCTTCATACTTGAAGTCCTTCTCCTCCAGACATGAAAGAAAAACAAATAAAARTAATAAAGAAGTCTYCCAAATAAACTTTTCTTTTAAGTTGCAGAWAGCTTTCTATTTTGCTTCCCGGCCCTGGACACCTAAATGTTCCTGACTACCTRTACTGGAGTATGAAGCTGGTCTATACATTTTTTGAAGGGCACAAAATTGAAACATTATTTCAGCTGAAACATATAGTACGAGTCATAAATCCCAAGGCACCATTTCCTTAACAAGAGCATGACATTGCTGAATCATACTGAGTTTGCCATCTACAACACTCTACACTTCCTTTTCCACACTACTGCTCCCTGCTCATTGTACCTTCATGGACTCAGCACCTGGCGCTTTACCCTGATGCATGCACCTACTAATTCACATCTCATAGCCAAAACTTCACAAATATCTGTTTCCAGAACTGCCTTTAGTATTGCCTGGTTTTCCATCACCTAAAAATATACCATCAATGACCTTCATACATCATCAGAAATACCAGAATCAGGTAGACCTCTCTAGAAACTACACCYTCCAATTCAACAAAAATAAGCAAAGCGTATTTTAAGTTAACAAACTTAAGTAACGGGATGCTATAATCCATTTGAAAAACCCACTGCACTTTGACAGCAAACTGCTACAGAATTAAAAAWTAATTAGCTTGAGCTTTGATAGTGCAGAGCACAAAGCAGGAGACACTGAGAAAGGGGCCTACAATAACACAGTGCTCCCCTACGCAAACGCAGAGTCTTTGCACTTCATGCATACAAATCCTCATTTGTTCTTCCTTCCCTATCAGTTCAGCTTTTCTTTGAGACAAGTTTTTCTTCAATCTTTTTTAAGTTTTTATCTCCAAGAACCAGCTTTCTTTCACCTCTGCAAAATGTCTCTTCTTTAWTGATTCTACTTTCTTCCTTACCATTTTTTTTCCCTCCCCTTTTTGGAAATTTACATGCAATTTTAACTTTACTCTAGTTAATACTTATATTCATTCCAATGAAAATAACCACTGAAATGAAATTAAAGCACATGCATAAGTGCTCACAGGCATAAACCCTTYGTTACATTAATTTACTTCCTATATTTGTTTTCCTCTCCCTTCCATTTAAATTTAAGCAGTTTAGGGAGAACAACTCCCCAGTTAGTTTTGCACRTCTCAAAATTTACAAARTTTAAAAAAACCAAAGTGCRCTATGCTTGCCAGAGACAAAATACCCACACATCCTACACATTCYACTCTGCTGTCTCTATTTCTACTCTGCCGCTTCTGTTTATATTCCTACCCTGATAATCATTTATCTCCATCTCGTGACAAGTCCCAGTCATGCATAAATACCACTGGTCCACAAAATCCACTGACCTATTCCAGGCACCAGGTAGCACTGGATGGCTGGAGAAAGTACATAGGGAGATGCTTCCTCTGGCACCCATTTCCAGACTCYGGAGTCCATCTATTAGGAACTTTCTGAGCAAGAGATCCTGGTGTTTGTGAACTTTTTCTATGTGAATTCTGTCTGATACTAGGATGATGGGCATACCACTCCCAAGAACCATAACAACTTTAGGTCCTTTAGGCCTTATTTTAAAAGATTTCTAAACTGGCCTGCAACTCTGTCTATTCTCACAAGCACAGAGGAGAAAGAGAAAGAAATCAGGTTGATCATCAAAACTGAGACTTGTACACAGCTCCTGTCACTGAGAAAGATACATGGGAAGTAACAATACCTAGAGAAAGGCATGTCCCAATAGACTGATGAAATATAAATCTCACTCTTAAAAACATGACTTTTGAGTCAATACTGCTGGTGGGACACAATTTTATCTCTATCTAAAGGTGATCTGAAACCAATATATAGATAAAAAGGGAGAGTAAGAAATTCCTTGAGATCCAAGTGCAATTGAATGATTTTCTTAGAAATCCTCATCTGCTCCAAATGTCACCATACAAAGAAATTTGCTAATGGATCTGTGATGGCTGTCCCTCATTTTGAAACCAGAGGTCTCAAAATATTGGATTTCTTAAAAGTGAATTAAAAGCTATTTTTATTTAAATAAATATAAAACAAAGGCATCTTTTCATATCCAAATACAAATATGTAAAAAACCATATAACTATACTGGCAACCCCCCACTGGAAAAAGGCTGAAGCATGCCTACTATTAACTACCAAGAACTCACAGGAAAAAAGGCAACAAATAACACAAAAATAGGAAATCTTCAGTTTATACCTTCCAAGGAATCTGACTAGGAAAGAGGAATTAATTGAAAAACTGCCTTTATCTAGTCAATCATCCACAGAACGACTTGTCTGAATCACGAAAAATTCTTAAGAGCCAAAGTCCTTTATTAATAGTATCATGATCTGTTTTCCCGCTGGAGCTGTGCTACTTGCATTCTTTCTCATTTGAAAAGTATTTATATATTTTAAACTACTTACTGCAGTYGCTGAATAGAATACAGAAAAGTAGCAAATCTAATGAACCAGCCATCCACATGCCATAGCTTTGGGGAATTACTAGGAACATACCTATCTTTGTAAACACATAGACTAGACTCTTGTAAAAAAAACAAGCTTTAACATAAAATTCCAAGAAAAAAAAGAGCGAGTGAACTGAACAATATCCACTTCAGATTCTCATTAAAAAATTCCCTGTTTCTTCCATCTCATCCATTGTTTTAAGCCTCGTGGTTTGGACTCCTGGGGGAGCAGCCCGCATGAAGTGGTGTTTTGGACATTCCTCAGCACCATGTTCTAAGAAATCATTCTTGCCCAAGTGCCCTCTGTCTTCTCCACATTTCTAGCACTACTTAGGAAGCACTAAAGTACATGCCTTGCCCCTTGTTTCTCAAAGCAATTTACTGAACATAATGTCTCCCCACTACCCCCAGTACCTTTACMGATTCCATGAAGGCCTCAGAAGACAACTTCTGTTTGTAAAACCCCCCCCCAAAGTCTTGTGTAGGGAGGCATTGCTGGGTTTTCCTTCCCAGTACTACTCCACCCACCCATTTTCTAAAAAATGCTTTCATTCTACTTCTTTGTGTTTTGCTCAATCTGATCTGGAGTTGTGGAGAAAAAATGAAAGTACAGAAACAACCCCAGTTACTTGTCTTGAGTTTCAAATTCTCTGAGATAACCTCCTTATTTCTCCTCATCTTCACACRCTTATCAGCAAAACACAGTGCAATGGCTTCTATCTCCTCTATGGCTTTGCATATGCAAAAATCCACACTTGCAAGTTTGCAGAAGAATGTAGATGCTGCCAGTGTCACAGCTCACATGAAAAGCAGAGCAAGCTGAAGAGGCAGCCTGCCCTCCTTCACAAGGCACCATGGTACTTTCTTGTCTCCCTCTTCATGAAGAGACCTTAAGACTTCAGGGAGAGACAGGCTAACAGCTCAGGTGGGTGCACTTTCAGAACTCAGGCACTGATCCAGTCAGATGCTGGAATTGCAGAGATCTTGTGCAGAAGAAGCCTAAAAAGCTTCAACAGGCATTAAAGGAATTTGATAGTGCACGTGAACTACAGAGGTGATCAGCTCCATCTATCAGTCGTGGCAGCTGAAAATGAACGTAAAGCCCATGCATCACAAAACTCTTACTCCATACTAGCAGACAGAAAGAAACAATAGCCTTTTGAAAACATGAGTAAAATAAAGCAACATGTTAAAGGGGTTTCGGAGGGTTCAGATTTGAAACTGCAAGCATCGACAGAACGTACAACTTTCAAATTTAGATACTAAAAGCTTCCCTGTATGGGGAAAAAGGAACATGCATGCCACTGCACTCAGTGCAATTTCTTTGACCATTTCTGCAAGATTTCTGCAAGTTTTTATGATTATGTAGGGGAGGACAGGAGAGAACAATAGTAAAACCAAATTAATTCATGTATTTGGAGCATGGAATTAAAAGGACGCAAGTATGCAAAACAAATCACATTTGTTGAAGGCCTGAACCAAAGACCACTGAATTTCATCAACAGAAGCTTCTCCTTCTCGTAAATTCTAGATTATGCCTTTTAACATAGAGAGCTGCAAGCKGTGAAGAAGTAAGGACAAAACACTGGCTGGGACTAACCAAATTATTCTGATACTCACACATGTGCCTTAAATTAGACAGTTTCAGAAGGATGGAGAAGAAGAAACTCACTGAAAAGGGAACCTGACTTTTAATGAACACTCTCCTGTTTCYTTGGAAATGGGGGAAGATCCAGTATCCCCCTCTTACATAGTAAACTTGTACATTCTCTTTCCCTCTATTTCTGCTCTCTGCTGTCTACTCTGCAGGCCATGTGCCCTGTTTCACCCACCCAAGAGAAATTTCAACAATCAAATTWAAAATTATTCAACAGTCTAAGACAGTTCTGTCCTCTCCTTTAGCCAGTTGAATTAAGTGCTTATTACTAGCAAGTAAAGTTGTAGCAAACTAAGAAGAGATTTAAAATCCCACTTCATTTTATTCTTCACTCAGTACTAACATTCGAAAACCCCATTATTCATAAACCTCAATACTCATGCATGAAACTGAATATTTTCCTTAAGAAAATGGCAGATATTCCCTTAAGAATATTTCTATTTATAGTATCTTCAAAACAGATTTTTACAGGGCTTTTAAAAATAAAGAACAAAGTCAACAAAACATATAAGGGAAGAAAAAAACCTGTATCTTTCAATTACATTAAACAGGGAAAAAACAAATCAGAAAGTGAATGTACAAAGTTTTGTGAAGAAATCCATCTCCTCAGAAATGCCTTCTCAAGTTTTTGATAAGGAATTACAATAAAACAGTTGCATTTTATATTAAAATAAAGCAGTAACTTACTTTTCAAACAAATGTCTTCCAACTTCAGCATCTACTGCACTCAGTGGGTCATCCAAGAGATAGATGTCTGCATCTTGATACACGGCTCTAAAAGGTTTAAAGAAATGTCAGTATAACAAAGTCTTACATTAGTTTACTTTAGTCATTGGAATCTGATAATTTAAAAATTTTAGAAATAGCAAAAACCACTAGCCTGGCCAAATTTACACGGGCCTTCTGTCCCCCACTCAGAGTAGCTCCACGATCTCCTATTACTGTTAGGTCACCATTTGCCAATAATTCCAAGTCCTGCCAATGTGAAAGAACAGACAAAAATATTTTTTCAATCATTTTAACTTCAAAGACTGACAAAGCTGTTTCAATGTAACATTTCTTATTTGAAAAGTATTGACATAACACATTAAAATATAAGGTTTCATACTGAATGTAATATCTGCAGTTGCTTTATGACTCTATACTTTCAGCAAAAGGTAACAGAAAGCAGAAAAAATAGATGAGATCCTAAAGTTCACTTTTTCTACAGCTGTGCCAGAGGAAAGTGCACTACTATCCTTGGTCTTGGAAGGAATATTTATTAGTGATTCAGAAAATCAAATAAAATACTAAAAAGTCTAACAGTAAATTTTTAGGTTTTATTTGAATAAAATTAGCTGTCACAAAAAATAAAAACTGCACTATTATCACTAAATTATCTTGCCAATATCCCTAAAAAACACATTGTTTTGATTCTTACTGCAATATATTCAGGAAAAATAACTACAACATTCATTACACAGATTTGGTTAATTTGGGAGTTCAGGACTGTAGATAAGACAACAAAATTACACAGTGTTCTATGTCATATTATCATATTTCCTATTCAGGAAATACAGAGTTTTACATTAAGCTACAAAACATATTCTGAAAGCTTATTCACAGCTTTTATAAGACACATAAATTTGCAAGGAAACTATGAAAGCAAATCTACCATCAATATGAAGTGGGGATTTTTAAAATGCTGTTTGCTGTCTTTTAAAGTCATTAAAGCCTTAAGTTTAGACAACAGCATGACTGAATATCAGCAGGAGACACTAAAACTCTATCTGCCAAGTGTAAAAATCTTGCAAAAAACGCTCACTACAGTAACCATCTGCTTTTCACCTGTGTCGCTGCTGACAGAAATATCATAACATGCTGCACAAAACCTTTTTAGCTGCCAAGCAAAATGTCTGTTTCTTGACAAATCTGGCTTAATCCTCTTCTATATCTCATGTCACAAACTCCTTTGCACACAAACCTTTCAAATACATTTTTTCATAAAACTACTTGGGTTCAGCAAGTTCTCCAGTACATAGCCCTAAGGTTCTTTTGATAGCTGTCTGCAATGCATAATATACAGCAAACACAACATTTATTTCAAAGGAAAGMATACAGGATATTTATGAAACTAAAGTCACAAAGAGTGCTAGCTTGATCATTTGTTTTCTGCCTCTTACTGCATTTGCACACACCACTACCATAATACCCGAAAAGGGCTAAAATGTAATTATGAAACAAAATAATAGGGAACAGCTTTTCCCAAATTCTTCAGTGCTTCACACATGCTATACCTCCCCCTAGYGTAAGTTTTGGGAATTAGAAGAAGATGCCTTACACAAGGATAGCAAAAATAATTGCACATTTCTGATGAGCAACAGGAGTTATTTCATATGCTACTTATAATAATAATTCCATATATTGTACATTGCAGCCTGTAGGGCTGAAAGAACACTAGAACAAAAATAACAATTGAAAGAAAATAAGCAAAGAGAAAGCCTTACCTTTTTAAGAGCACAGACTTTTAAAACATTTTCGTATTTTTCTTTCTCATACTCCTTGTCAAACAGTATATTACTTCTTACAGTGCCAGAAAACACCCAAGGCTGCTGTGAAACATAGGCAATTCTTCCAGTAACATTTATAGAACCCTTGTCTTTAGGCAGCTCACCAAGTATGGCACTTAAGAGAGAAGACTGGAAAAGATTAAAAAAAAWAAAAGTAAAAATTTAAGTTTGGTTGCACTAAAGACATCACAGAAACTGGGCAGTGTTTACTACCATGATGGCCTATTTCACCTTGTGTCTCAAACTACTGCTAACARTAGAAAAGCACTAGTACCCTTTTTATGCATTCATGAAGCAACACACAAAATACTGCTAAGCTCCACATCACCTCCTCCCCACCCAGAAGGACATGGGCCTATCCTGAATGCCAGTACCCTGATGCAGAATGTGTGATTATACACATAAAGGAATTGTATTTTCAGGTTTCTCTTTTTCACATTTAATAGACTCAAAAGCCTCATGGAACGGTGTAAATATTAAAACTTACTTTTCCAGCTCCTACAGGACCAATCACAGCCAGTAACTCCCCTCGTCTGACAGTAAACGAAATCTGTTGAAGTGTTGGGGTTTCTAAAGTCTGGGRATTTGCGAAAAAGTCAGAATTTCTCAGTAATGAAATATAAATCATCAAAATAAGTATTGATAGGCAGAAAACAATGTGCATACATCACTATAAACTACAGTCCATATGCCCACCATATTTTCAGGCATATGATTTTTGCCTCTTCAGTAATTCACAAACACTTTTGAAAGACCCTCATCCTTCCCCACAAACATGCAACACAGCTAAAAGAGCATTCAAGGAATWAAGAGGCCAAAGACAGCAGAAGCAGGGCTTCCTCAGAGCCACGTATCTGGGGGGCAGCCTCAGGAACATGAGCTCTGTGCTGGCCACCACACCAGCATTCCCAGCACAACACACTCAGCCACTCTGAGCACACAGACAAATGGAGAGCTGAGGCTCTCACAGCCTCAGGAAAGCCAGGGCTGTGTTTGCCCTAGTCAAGGCTCTACCCAAAGTAAAACCATAAAATTGCCATTTGATTTTACACAACTTTATCTTGTRTACTGGATATTCATTTGTACTACCCTAGGAGTGTCTGTTTAATATTCTTTTCTAGTATGCCTATCCTTTACGTTATGGAAGAGCTTATGTCCCAACATATGTTGCACCTYTCCTTTCAAGGTTCCAAAAATGCCTACTTGTGGAAAGAAGGATGCTCAGGTCTTTAACAGCTATGCTAAACAGCAATTTCTAAGGACCTGGTGCAGCTCCCTMTCATTAAAGCAAAACATCTTTGTAATACAATCTACCTTCACTTGCATCTTCACCCGAGCTAAGCATGACTGACACTGAAATGCAAACAGTAAAATATATGCATTAAAAAAACCCCAAAAGTACTTTGATTAAAGGACTAAAAAAACTCTAGCCTTAAGCTCCAAAAACAGAAGAGCAAGCTTAAGAATACCTTAAAATCTCCAGCCACCTTTTGAAGTTCAAGGGGCTGAAAATGCCACTACACAAAAGATGACACAAGCCAAAAACGTTCAGGGACTGCACAGGAGGAAGCCTGCAATTCATTTCCAATTATTTGGGAAGAAGCAGAAATCCAGTATCCATCCACATCTGCGATGGCTGGGATAGCTGGGATGGCACGCACTGCTCACTCCTGCCAGGAGAAATCACTGGCAGGCAGCCCCACTGCCAGAGCTCTGGGATGCACTGCAGGGCTTGCAGGAGATCCTCAGGAGATCCTGCCAGAAGCTGAACTGGGCTCCTTATGCAGCTCTGCTAAACCACTTTTGCTGCCTTTATGTATTTCCACAAGGTGGCACCAAGGGGATTMTTTTCCTTTTCTCTGCACAACCCCACCGTCTGCCCAACCAGCAGCACCCGACCTCTAAGTTGATTCCTCTGCCCAGAGTACACAGCTCAGGTGCTCATCTAAGTGCTAAGGTCAGGAGAACTCTACAAATTTATGACTGCCAAAGATTTTTTTTTGATACAGTGTTTGTAGTAAGAGAACACATCTCTTCCTAAATCAATGTCTATACAGAAAAAATAAATAAGCTTTCAGACACACAGGCCCTACTTCAGACCTCTTGAGGTTGTTCTGTACTCACAGAAGTGCAAAGACATTTCCACTCACATMAAAAACTTTAAAAAATATAACGTAAGAGCCAAAAAACATTCCAGAAAGATTTTTTTAAAGTTTTTAAACTATTACTGCCATACTATACATTAAAGCAGTACTGGAAGTTCTCATAGAGCCTACACAAAAGTAGTAATTCAAGCAAACAGCACARCCACATACACCAAAGAAACATGATATTTTTCCAAAATAGCATTCCTTATCATTAAAGACAATTTGTCCTGAATTCACCACACTTATTTTTAGGCACTAAACTGAGGCACTTAAATTAGAGCACAGACTAATATTGCAGCTAAGTCCACCTGGCAGCTCATTATCAGACATGTCCCAGCTCCCCTGTGCCCTGCCAGCTTGCTGTGTCTCTAACTTTCCTCCTTCTGCCTAACCTTGCATGTGCTGTTTATGGGACTCAGCTATCAGAAAACTGATCTCATGAAAAGTGATTCATTTTCTATTGCTTTATCCCTCCGAGTGCTTCACCACAAGGTCACACAAACCAGCATTAACAACCAGCACAAGGGAGGCAACAGACAGAGAATGCAAGGAGAAGAGGACACAAGAATGATCCCTTCAGGGGGGCAACTCCTTAGGTGAGCTTGGGCAGACCTTACACATCCTACACACAAGAAAATGAAATAGTTCTGCCCACCTAAGGGACACAGAGATCATATATTGCATGAAAGGACTATACTACTTAGGCTTCTCATGTAAGGACTAAAATCACAAGGGATAAATTTGGCCTYTGCTCAAATGCTGAGATTTTAAATCTGAAGTTGTTCAGTTGAGCAGACAGACTGCTCTGTAAACTCAAGGAACATCTGTAAAAAGCTGTACTGAAGAATCCCTAGTTCCATGCTGGTATCAGACTAGCCTGTGGTACTCAGATAATACCTGCCTAAGTAAAACAAGAGTGTGACCAGGAATTAATTCATTTTGTTTATATTTTGGGAAACTGTAATACAACATGTTAGGCTGTTTTCCTAAAAGTGTAGCTAATAATTCCTTTWTCACATCAAGTGATTTTGGATTCATGGGTTGCTTCTTGGTTGGTGTTTTTAGTATCGCTTTTGGCACACAATCTCTAAAAAATAAAAAAAAATTACCACCCTGCTGTGGAGTGTCTGTACAGACATACAAAGTGTCTTGAGAAACTTAGGGTAGCAAGCTAAGCCTACTGCTTGACAAAGGAYTCATATTTATATTACTCCTTTTATTACTTGTCTCTATCAGAACTTAMCACTTTTTTTCAGTGAGCAAGTCTATAAAATTACTTTGCATCATTTTAAGAGTATATAGTAGAAACTTTCCAAGCAGATCTTAACAGTTCTGAGAGAAATGCTCTTCTCCCATGCACACTGCAATTAAATATCAAAATGGAAGTTACATTAACAGTTTTGTGGATGGCTTGGTTTGGGTTTTGGTTGTAACTGAAACGAAACCAGTAATTCCAGTCATGCTACCCTGCTTTATGCAATATAAACAACTGATGAAAAAAACAAGTGTTTTATGGGCACTTTATGCAACCATTTCCTGTAAATTGTTAATGGTGGTACCAAAGTCAGTTTGAGAAGAAAACAAAGATTAAGCAATACACTGCATTTTGCATTAGAATGTATTCACAATCAACTTTCATATCTATTAATTTTTAAAAGCTTGGTCAATGCCTCAGAAATATTGATGCCACAGAGAAGTCTGAGAAAGTAAAGCAGAATAAAATGGAAATTTTCTTTTGCAGCTACATAGCTACAAGTAGGTAGATCCTCACCTCACCTGATCTTCCTTGGGACACAGCAMAAGTAGGGGAACAGGGCTTAGAAAGGGAAATATGTGACATCTTATTTGCATTACATTTATATGCAAAAGTAATGCCAGTATCCTGATCCATTCATAATTTTTAGAGCTTCCAGCACTTCTAATGGAGACTGAAGTCTCTCTTGTGTGAGGATACTACCAGGCTGCAATAGCACCAACAATTCCTCACAAATTGCTGCTTACCATAGCAAATAAAGTTTTAAAACAGAAACAGTCAACCCTTGCCTTTATTACATAAAAGAGATATATAATAAAATTATCACATGTTTATTGTCCATTTTCCTAGCCATTTTGGTTAGTTTGGTGCATTTTAAGCAGAAAAAAATGTACAGCTGAACAGCCTCAAAATACAGAGCAACAAATATGTGCTGACTAAACTTTCAAACCTGTTGTGGTAAGTATAATATTGTACTGGTTCTAGACTAATGGACTGATCAAGCACTCAGTTCACAGAAAAAAAAACCCACACAATAAGGCTGACCTTGCTGTGCTGTCTGTTCTTAATTCCAATTAAAGTACCACAGCCACAACACAGTGCTGCTTWATAAAAAGAGGTATTTTCCCTGAGAAACACGAAGTTTTTCATTTAGTATAGTATTGAGAAATAGATCCTTCTAAGATGCACTTGTTAGTGTCTTCAGTACCATTCTACAGAGTTAGCTCAACATACTGAAAGGACTCTCAAACACAAAGGATGGAATACRAAGTATCAGCACACCATACATACACACACTGAATTTTAGACTTCAAATGCCAGCAACATCAATATACTTAATACATAAGTAAATTTACCTTATCCCAAGAGCAAGTCAAATCTTGAACATGAAGAATGATATTTTCATTATTGCCATGCAGTTGTGGCTTGAAGTGTGAGACCTCATCAAGCATCAGAAAGTTCTGCAAGAAAAGAAAAGCAGAGGATATTGCCTAAAGTGAGACAGAGAATGAGAAAAGAATATATTTTTTGAAGGCAGCATACACAACATTAATTATGGGCTGGAAAAAACAACCACAAACTGATCAAAGAATTGCATTTCCAAGGCAATGCACAACTTCAACAGTGTACCAGTAACTAGCTAGCTCTCCCTCCCTAAAAACCTCCAGAAGTGCAGACCTAATAGGGAAGGACTCTAACAACCACCTGCTCAATAAAGAATTCCAGAAAGAAATGGATCTTAAGAACCTGTCCTGTCTTTTTATTGAATTACTAACAACTTATAAAATTGTTTAACTCCCTCTTTCCACGCAGAAGACGTGAAACCCTCACTGCAACACCTCCTCATTCCACTGCTGGCAAAGGCTTATGTTATTTCATTGGAAGAATGAGGACACAACAAGCAGCTGTCCACTGTCTCTATTAAGCATTCTTTGAGTGGCCAATAGAAGACAGAACACTCTCTGAACACTTCCTCATTTTAAATTCCAGAACGTGAACAAAAAAAGAAACTTGCTTACGTCTGCAAAGCTGGCTCACTTCACTTTCACTCCTGCACTTCTATTCTACATTACATCCYAGTCAGCAAACTCTTCCTTCATCTGCATAAGCATGCACTTTGTACCACAGCCACACTTCTGCCACACCTTGCCTGATGCTGGATTTYCAATAGCCCAACCACATTTAGAAAGGAAAGGGGCTATTTCCACAGAAAACTTTTAAGCTTAACAGCTGTCACAGTTTTACAACAAAACCTAAAAAAATTTTCTTTTATCCTTTGACTCATGGAGTCTAAGGACCTTAAATAGGCAGCAGCAGACAATATTTTGGGAAGAGAAAGGGTGTCTTGATCATAGAAGCCAAGACTAGTTAACAAGTGCTCAGCTAAGAGTTTGCAGATGTGAGATAGCTGCTGAAGACTTACAGAAAGCAGTAACTAAGAGGAAGCAGGAGGAGGATGTCAGGAGCCATGGGAAGGCAGGGAGATTACTGCTAGGCTTTTCCAGGCACAGAGGTACTGCTCAGACTCCAGCTGGTGGGCAGTGTTATGGAGTGCAGTGAGAAGCCAAGCATTTTAACACAGCTGTCCATGGTGTACAACACACTCCTGTTAACACCAAAGAGCATCAGAACACGATGCTGGTTCTGTTAGACCAGCATCAGCACTGCCAATGCTCGTTCTCACTGAATTTGAGTCTTCATCCAGCATTGAAAACAGCCACAAGACAGAAGCTGGGGTTCACACCTGTCCTCCACAGATGACAGGGTACTGCAGTGTGAAATATGAATCCTATAGCTCCCATCAGCCCRCTTTGTTCTTCAAACCCCAATCCCAGCATGCCCGCATATCTGTACACATGTTCCTCTCACTTCAGAAATGTCTACAACACCTCTTTGCCATGCACACTCTTCTCCATCTCAGCCCACCCTACGGTGCATATCATGTTTTTTGTACCTGCATACAGAAGGTACYCACAGAACGACAAGGTTGGAAGAGACCTTCAAGATCATCAAGTCCAACCCATGCCCTAACACCTCAACTAAACTATGGCACTGAGTGCCACATCCAGTCTCTTTTTAAACACATTCAGGGATGGTGACTMCACCACCTCCCTGAGCAGACCATTCCAGAACTTTATCACCCTTTCTGTAAAAATCTTCTTCCTAATATCCAACCTATATTTCCCTTGGTGTAGAGCTTGAGACTGTGTCCTCTGGTTCTGTCAGTTGCTGCCTGGTGAAAGAGACCAACCCCACCTGAMTACAGCCACCTTTCAGGGAGTTGTAGAGAGTGATAAGGTCACCTCTGAGTGTCCTCTTCTCCAGGCTAGACAAACCCAGCTCCCTCAGCCATTCCTCACAGGACTTGTGTTCCAAGCCCCTCACCAACCTAACTGCCCTACTCTGGACGCACTCAAGCATCTCAACGTCCTTCCTATGCAGACACATATTCCTTTTCCAAAACAGGTTATTTCATCACAGATCCCAAACTGCAAAACCATAATAAGGCTGCATTTGTCAGTGACAAATGTAGAGTAAGAGAAGGAACAAAGGTAGAGTGAGAGAAGGAATGCAGACCCCCTCCCAGTCAGTAACGCTACCTTGATCCGCCGGATGCTGATCACCGACTCRGACACTCTCTCCACAGCCGAAGGGAAGAACAGGGTCACTGTGAGTCTCACTGCCCCATACAGGGACACTGCCACAAACACCCTGCTTGCAGAGATGACATTCCCAAGTAGTACATAAGCCATGAAAGTCATGAACACTGTTATTTTGCTTGCCACAAAGAACGAGGCTAAGTTCAGTCCTCGAAGGTAAGAGCTTTTCATAACCATGGCAATCTCCTTCCTAAAAATGCAGAACATAAACAAATCAYATCAATCTCTCCCATTACTGCTGCCCTCAACAACAGAATGAGGGAAACCCCCCATCAGGATTCTACTTTCACATCCTTTCTCACCCCCTTGCACCACCCCAACTCATATGCAAACAACAGTGAAGAAAACATATTATATAGTAAATAACGAAACAAAAACAAAACCAAACAAACCTAAAAAAAACCACAAAAAACCAAAAAAAATCAACCAGAATTTAAGAGGCTTGGAAATTCAAAGGAGAAATTCATTATATTTAATATTGTAATAGCAGTAGAAAACAATTCTTTTTCAGACTCAGWGAAGTAACGTACTATTTTTTTCTTCTCTAGTCAAACTAGTATTTTAATTCAGATTCTAATCTGYTCCAAATATTTTTGGGCTGCATGCAATAGCAAAGAGGAAAAAAAATCTGTWTAAAGGCCAAGCACCCACAAACTCCTTATCCTTCCAATATCAAAATCCAGTGGAGTTCAGTCACAAAACTCATGACAAGACCAACACATACTCTGCAGTCAAAAAAAACAGGGCAATTTCCAGAAGATCAAGAGTTTGCCTATGGCCCAAGTATCTGCCATTATTCAGCTGCTGCTCCTCAAGCTATATCACATCAGGATTTAGAGTATTTCCTTTCGTCTCAGTCTAAATCCTTCCCAATTTGGACCCTGCTCCTGGCTTCTTTTGCTCAAGGAATTCTGGTTCATAAATTAAGAAAACACTGACCTGTGAGGCCAACTGTTCTGCCAGTCATTGCCCAAGCWAAATAGTGACTGAAGTATTGCACAGACACAAAAGTCTCCCTCCAGCAACTCAAAAGCTGCTGATGCATTTGTTCTCAATTTCCATTTCATTTAATTGCAGTTCCCACTTCTAAATGATTCAACAAGTCCAATCCTCAAAATGTTACTGCACTATAATCTACTCCAATGTGGATGCTATGAGGCTTACCTCCTTATTAATATAATCATTTTTCTTTATCAAGACAGCCAAAACAACTTACTCCTTCCCCATATATTCTACTTTTTGTCTACTTAATACTATCAAATATAAAATCCCAAAACAATTCCTAATTTCTCTTCCCACATATTCTGGCAATTCTTAGGAAAAATCTTAATAATTTTGATCGCCTTCCACTTGGAACTATACACTAAGATCAGAAACTCAAGTTGTGATTATACAATTTGAAGTAAATTAAGTAACCACTTAAAGAAGAAAAGGATGCAGGATGCACTACTGGAAAACTAGTTAAGCAACTTTCCCACTATATTTGCCAAATTGGCTGAACTGACAGACTTTTAARGAGTTTCAAAGACTTCTTTTTTCAGCTTCAGGGTTCACCATCTCTAATCTCCTCCAGAGTACAGAGAAGGAAAATTTGTATGTAAACTATTTGAATTGGGTCTAATTCAATTACTTCTACAACACTGGATGAAACTCTTTCCCACCCTTTAATAATCCTTAATAATCCTCTCATTATCTGTGGATAATCAGCAAGTTTTTTGTGCTACTCTCCATATTACTACTACTACCAGATAAACTGCAGCCTACCTGCAGGCTGCAYATAATATATTACACTGTCTTGAGGCACAAACTTACATAAAAGGAAACTGATACAGACAGACAAAAAGATGCCATCTGAAGTCCAATGGAGGAGTTCAGATGGCATCTCAGCCACTGTCAAGGGCCAATGTGGAAATCCTGGACAATAAAGTATCTGGCTAAATTTAAGAGTTTTAATTACAGTTTTCCACAACACAGCTCAAGAAAGGAAAGAAGGCTCAAGGTGTGTTCTGGAAGATCTCATTTCTTTCCAACATTAAAAAGGAAGCCTCTAATCCTAATGAGGTGTTGAACTTGGAAATCTAAAATTTAGTGATGTGAATACAACCCAATGAGGAAGCTTTCCATAAAGAAATATTCTCTCTGGTTCCATGCAAGACAGTAAAGCTTCCCATCAGTCATAAACATTCAATCAGCACAGGATTTTATAATCCAACAGAGGAAACAATTATGTGCATGGGAAGGAACATCTCAGGGAACATTTGCAAGTTTGCAAGCMTGCAGATGGATGTAAAGGAAAAAAATTCCTTTCAAGAAAAGGATTTCCAAAATTAAACATTTAAAACTAAAAAAAGTCAGATAATCTGCAGCAGGATACCAATCTTCTATTCATATGCTGGAGGGGTACATGACATGAAAATCAGTTTATAAGAAATATGCACCAAAACCCCTACAGTTAACCTTTAGCACTGAATGCTGTTACAGTGTCAAGCAAAAGGACAAATACTGACTGAAAACCAAATGTTTTAGTATGTTTTAATCTGACGTCAAARAACCTGTGAAATGAAATGTCTTAGGATACGAAACTCAGCTGGCCTTGCCAGTTGAATAACGATGGAATTTCTGATCTGCTGTCTTTCTCCCTTCTRCCTTTCCCAGGTGGCTTGAGTAATAAAGTGCATAAAAGGAGGGTAAAATTGCTGCATTACAACTGCTACAGCTTATTAGTTGCTCATTTTGAACACAACTATTAAAAGAAGCATAAAAAAGCCTGAATTGTTGAAGTTTTGAGGATTTTTAAATTTTTTATTCCCTTAGAATGTATCTTCATTTCTCCACTGTTGCTATATAAAAATTTTTTTAAAAGCTCAAAAACTGCATGCAAACTGCATTTTAAAGCACAAAATAAAGCACTTATTCACATGTAAAGAATGGAAAATGACACTGATCATACATCAAGCTGCATCTTTCCAGGATTACCTTCTTAAACCATTCACAAGTTCCGCAAAYGATTTTTCCCAAGCGTACATCTTTATTATCTTCATACCGCTTATCACTTCATTCATGGTCCTAATCCTGACATCTGTTAAGGCAGCTGTCTTGCTTCTGAAAATAGGACAAAGGAAAAATCCTCAGATTCCCTAAAGAAGACTATTTATGAACACATAACATACGTATGGAGTTTTTGCTTTTATTTCTAAAGACTATTCACAAAAAAATGTAATTGCATTAAAGGGTTTTCCTGAAGACCAGTATCTTAAAGCTGACACACAGCAGACACACTTGGTATGTTTGATTCCTGCTTCTCAGGGAACTGAGAGCTGATTCAATGTTCAGGACTATATGTCAGTTTGTGCAAACATGCAGAACTCCTTAAACAACATATCTGCTGTTTATTGCATTTAGAACTAAACAAAAATCAGAAAATTACTTTTAAAAKATTTCAAAATGCCGAAACAACCACCCTTGTCATAAATTTCTTCTGATGTTGTTAAAGAAATTGGCCTCATTTGTGACWTTTTAGGATTAACTGTAGTTGAAGTAGAGATTACTTAGTACATGAACCATAATTCATTAGATAATCTAGATATGGTTTCTTTAAAAAAATATTATTTAAGCATTAATTGTAATTAACACTAATTTAAATAGATCTATTTTAGTCCCACACTACGTTTGCACTGATGGAAAAAATGAAAAAAAAAAATTAAATAATATAAAGTCACCATTTTAATTAGGAAAAAAACATTGAAAGTTAGAAGCCACATAATAAATGCATAAATCATGCTAATAGATCCCATTACAATTCTGAATTCATTCATGCAGACAAACATTTGCACAGAGAGCTATGATAGATCTTATTTGGTAAAACATACCTTTACCTGCTAAAGTACTGATTTTTGCATATAACAATGAAAGTTAAGATTCAGAGATCATTTAAAAAATTCAAATCTTTTTAGAAGGCATGACCTTTTAGAAGGCTTTCTCAGCTTAACCTGTCCCCTGAAAGATCTCTCTGRTAGACTCTAAGAAATTTAAGAACGCAAGTTGAAAGAATTTCAAGCACCTACTCTTCATTTTACAAAACTTCTCAGCACCAGCGTTCCATAAATGTTAGAATGGCTGGAGCAGGGTATTAAAAAATATTTATACAAGGGAACTAACAAAAGGCATTTAGAAACTTAGCCCTAGTGTAATCATGGATTCTTAATAACACTGAGGAAAATAACTTAGACTAAACCAACCACATCAACATGGAATGAATGACATTATCTTTCCTACTTCATCCTTCCCCTTTTTCAAAGAGAAACAGTAACAGAAAAACAATTGCTTAAATAATGTAATAGCTCATCATTTCTTCCCCATACACACACCACCACTGGAAAAGCATGTGCTGCTCAYGGCTCTGCAGCAGCAAACAACTCTCACCTACAATCCTGAAAAGTCACCTAACTTCCAGGCTTGGTCTCCACATGATAGAAAGTTGAAGATGATAGATTAAATAATAAARTTAACAGAGGTTTCTTTTTTTAAAAATGATGTGACTCAAAAAAGGCTGCAGTTCTCATAAACCAATTTTTCAGTTTTCCTGCTGAAATGTCATCATAGTAACCATCCTGTTTCAAATTGCTTTAAAATGCTCAGGACGTTGGGGGAGTGGTCTTTTTAAAATATTTTTCAAGTTACACTCCCCTACTTTGCAATAAGCATATTTTGTACATACATACCAGAAGCCACAGGCTCAGTGATGTTGTATAATGGCTTCAAGTACACAGACATCCAGTGCATTGATGGTAAACTACTGCAGAGAAAGACATGTCCCTGGTTTCAAAAATATTAAGTTCAGAGTACAAATAGATCAGTCCAATACATGCTCACACAGCATGTCAATAAGAAAGTGCAGTAAGAAAGGACCTGAAAATTTTTGTCTGAGAAGACCTCTCTATGATACTAAAAACCATTCTAAATTAAGTTGGCTACAAAATTCTTTTTTGCTTTCACAAGGCATATTTGGTGGGTTTTAATTATGTCTGACAAAACAGTTAGACACAGTTTTTATCTTCAAGAAAAAGGACTTTAAATAACAATACTACAGCTGCATGACTAAGCAGTGAAAGCATCCAGCTCTTGTGAATAAAATACATATRAAATGGTCTTCAGTCCAATAACTGAACCACTTCTCAAATAATATATTGGGTCACGTGTATTTTGCACAACTTCTCGTACTTGTGCAAGTAAAAGCAATCCTGCAGAGTGCAGTGGATACCATTCCACAGGATACCAATCCATATCTGCAAACTCCCAGAGCACTGAGGCCAGAGGTTGCACCCTGAACTGGTGTTCACGCGTGTTGACACGACTGAGTCACAGAACAATGCTGAATAATAGCACAAATTAACTGCCACACCGAGCATGCTTGGATTTTAGCAAAAGCTTTAATCCTTAAATTACTTCTTCATAGGCTGCCTTGCTTAAATCCATGCAGATTCCCAGCAAATGCCATGCGAACACACTCATCAGCTCACTCAGAGCTAAAATCTATTCCAGTTTTACCATTAACTCCTTCTGTTCATTGCACATTTCTGTTTACAAAGAGAAAGATCTGTGCACATGGAGACAAGCAGAAGCTTTTCTGGTTAACAAATTCTTTCCTTTGCACTGCATCCAAACAAGTGGCTGAACGGGTAAAAAWCCCTAAACACTTACATTGCCACTGATTTCTTTTTAAAATACATCCCTTCAGGAAAGAGATTTTTGTCACCYTATTGTCTGACCCTGGAAAAATCCATTAATCTCTTTATGCCTCAGTTTCCCATCTGTAAAATGGGCATATTAAAGCCTGCCACCACAGATAAAGCACTAGCTAAGCACTAGGTATTTTAATTATTGACTCAAACCTCAAAAACTCAGAATTAATGAAAAACAGCAATGAAGCAGCTTGATACTTCYGCATGCATATTGCACATGCAGTGAAAATACACATCTAAGAACATTTAGTGAGTGTTCTACAACCAGGCTTTATCATAAAAAGAAAAGCACTTAGAATTTGACAGAGAACTCTGAATGGATCATTATTTGAGAAACAGCCCTTGAGCATTATTTAAGAAACAGCACATGAATGTAATGACTGAAGACTACTACACTGGTTACAAATGAAGAGGTCTACAAGTCGTTTTCATTTTTAATTCTCATCTCTCTYTTCATACCTGGCCATGCAATGGCAATGCCAGGCTCAGCATATCTAGAAAATTTGTCTTGAAATACAACTTGAAAAAAAAACAAACAGTAACTCACTTACAGAATTTTTACTTACCCAAAGAGCTAAAAGGAACCCATTCAACAAAAAGATGCAAAGAAAGATGCCTAACACTCCTAAGCATATGTGTACAGAGCAAAGGAACACAAAAATATTTCCAATTAGGTGTAAAAGCCTTTYATAAAGTCATAATGGAAGTCAAGCATGACTAATTACACAAGACACACAAAACCTGGATGCAAGAACTTGCCTCAACAATCTCAACAGAGGCAAGTCTTGCTGGGKTTTTTTAGGATAAAGTTACAGAAAAACAAATTAAATTTGTCTGACAGTGGAAAATTAATTCAAACTTTTATCTCCACAGCCTAGAACCTTGCAGCTGGAAACCYCATAGCTGGCATCAAAACCACCATGATAAATTTTTCTTCCCTTCTCTCTCAGTTCCCTCCTTTTTTTTTCTTTCTGCRTCTTAGTCATGGAGGAGAGAGAGCAAGATCTTTGAACAAGAAACTTCCAGAGCCTTCTGCTGCAACACCTGTGTCACTCCAGYAATTCACAAAGAGAAGGGCTGACTACATCCTCTGTGGAGTAACCACTCCCCAAGAATTACTGCAGGAAGGCAAAGCTCAAGTTTTACAATTYTATGCCATGATCTACAGCAAGGTAGCTACAGAAACAGTCAGACTCTTTTAATGCACTGGATAGCTAATAAATAGCAGATATTTTCAACATGTTTGGATGACAGACCACTTCAAGTCCATAATCTGGAATTCAGATATCTCACATTAGCAGCTCTAAAAAACATGGGCAAAGATAAGAGACACTGCAAAAAATACCACCAGACACATGCTGATACTCTGCCTCCACCCAAGATGCACRTTTTAAAACCCAGCACAGAAAATAGCTACAACCCAAAACATGCAGCCTTACCTGAGGGAAGAGAAAAGCCTCCCAATGCAGGTCTGCACAGGAAGAAGAATAATCAGAACTGCCATTCCTGCAAGACATGATGGGCCTATTTCCATCCAGAGAAGTACTGTTACTGCTATAGCTTGAAGTGGTCCAGCCCACAAGAAGTGCAAGAAAATTGTTACCTAAACAAACAGTTAAAAATCAAAAATTAACTTTTGCTCTTAGATAACAAACTAAACCCCTAGTAACATTTAGGAAGTACTTCTGTCTGTGACAAGGCCAGGTTGGATGGCAAGCTGCTAGTGGAAAGTGCYCCTGCCCATGGCAGGGAGCAGGAACAAGACGGTCTTTAAGGTCCCTTCCACATAAAACATTCTATGTTTAAGAAACAACTAGAAGAAATGTTCATTAGAAACATTTAATCACCAGTTTTAAATAAAATTTTCTTAACTCCAACCCCACAATTTCTTCAGTCCCTTGGAAAGATCTGTAAAACACTCCTTACTTGATCAAATTTGTTCACATCGTTTGACAGCAGGTTTACTATCTGACCAGTGGTAGTTTTCGCCATAGCCACATTACTGAGACGAAGTGCCTAAAAAAGTCAGAACAGTTCAAATTATCACAACTTATAGAGCACAGTACAGCTATACACACAAGATACATGAATACAGTACCATGGCTAAAGCTGAAGACACATATATTTTGCCTGAGAGCACTGGAGCCTTAAATAAAATGAAGATTAGACTAAATATCCTAAATAAAGTCCCGAAGAAAAAAAGTATAAAAAAAAAAGGTCGAGGGAAGGACTGTGAGAATAAAAATGCCCTATCTTCATGTCTGAAGTGATTAAAAATAGGAAAATACCAACACAGCAAGCCACTAAGGAAAGGAGCTGTAACTTTCCATGTGCATTGTTCTCCCCCTCACTATGAGCGTCTGTACAAAACAGGAACAGAAAACTCCACCTGAAGGCCAGATTAAAGTCAGAACAGTGTTTGGCCAATTGAAACAATTCTGTTTTGAACAAGTTATCAGACAGAAGGCAAAAACCCCTCAAGTTATTAATTTCAGACTATCTTTGCAAATCAGAGTGTCCCTTTACAAATCACTAACGCTAGAAAAATTGTAACTTCTCTGAATTATGTAAAATGAAGTTTAGCGCATGCTATGAAAAACAACAAGAGTAAATATCAAGTATTTTTACACATTAGTAAAAAAGTTAGTCAATAGAAAATAAAATGTCTTTATACAATACCCCCCTCCCCGGGCTTCCAAAAAATCCCATCTGGAAATATGCAGTCTAAACCTCACTGCAAAGGTCCAAACTGAAATTGCTCTAAAATACCAATAACACACCCTGCTTCCTCCTACACCTGCTAAAGAGAAAACACAAGTTTGCACCACAAGTTTAAAAAAATATACAAAGCACATTACATGTTTTTCTGTACAGAAATAGCTCACTCCTCAAAAACACATTTTTAGGCAGCTCACATCTACTTCTCCCTCTCCAAACATTATTAGGGTTGCTTTTTGACCAAGAATCAAACCTGAAAAGCGCTGATTGTTTCAAAAATACTGTTCCAGTATTTTGAAACAAGTAGAAGACATCAGCCATCAAAGTACTATTCAAAGCATAATTTCAAACAAGGCTCCTCACACGTCTTGCACCTCACGTTTGTGTCAGAAAGAAATTGTTAATCACAGAGAGAATCCCAACCCTAACTACACAGAAACCAGCAGAAACATTGAAAGGCAGAAGCCTTTAAAACTCCACCATGAAAGTCCTCTGACATTCCAAAAAATACATCTAGCATACTTTCATACATCTGAAAGATCAAATTTAGTTATTTGAGAAAATTATTGCTTCATTCCCTGTCTTAAGCCACATGCCTCTCATCCACCTGAAATCCCCCAGGTAGCTGCCKGCTGCTATCATGTTTGCTCCACACCACACGTTAATGTTCATGAGCTCTGAGAAAAGATGTTAGAAATCCTCAGATCATAGTAATAGCAGTTCACATGTTGCATGTTTGGGGAAGTTTCCCATCAGGATACGTTTACAAAACCTCTTGTACAACTTATTTGCTGCCTGAGGTTCACCTGAACCATCAGAAGACTGCGCTGGTGTCTTGCTAGTGGCCCATGGCCTGGGTCTGTCTTGGACCTGCCACACAAGCGCCTTCCTGACTTCCTCCTAGCTACTTCTACACAAGCAGCAAAACCAATTTTAATATGATTCTATGAGTCCAGCTCATTTTGACCAAGACAGTCTCAGGAGGAACCACACAAGCATCTGAGCCAAAAGGAGGGCGCTCATCTGTGACTGATCTGTTTTCTCAGGGAAGAGGCAGCCATTCCCATAATCAGTGGCAATGTAGTTTTAGTATCTCCTTGATTCCCTCTTGGTTTTGATTTTTTTTTTTTAAGTGAAATAAGCCTTGCATTTTCCTGGCTGAATGGATCTGTCTCAACTGAAAAGTAGAGAGTTTTACTTCCATACCCAATTTTTTACCAAAAAGTCCTATTTTGGTACCTTCCTCTTTTTACTACATGTGATACATAGTCCCATATGAGCTGAGGAAAACTAATTCCATCCCAGCTAAAGTCAGTACACTGACCTCAAGAACTTCTAAAAGCTAAGTCTTAAAAAAATTAAACCAACAAAAWCCAGTTTCCCAAAAGTAGACTTTGATTTCAAAATGTAAGATTCTGAGTCATCATGTGCCAGATTTCACTTTCATTTTTGTTAGGAGTTTTTTATGTGCATCACTAATACTTCTCACTGGTAACAACACTTCTTAAGTGTTTGAATACAGGGATTTTGCAAATTAGATCTGWACTTTTCAGGAAATGAAAAAGGGTCTAAAACTTTGCAATTATGAACATTTGAAATTTTCTATTAAGAATGCTCTCTCATCCAATCTATTTATCCTTACAAATCCAAGATTTTATTTTCTACAGCAATTAACAAACTCTGCTAAAATGCTGGTAAATAAACAGCCAAGTTTCTTTCAAAAGCCTATATGAGGTTAAAGAGAAAATATTACCTATTTAGAAGCAGCCCATAATGAAGGCAAATTATTAGAAAGTTTTGTCAATGTTCTGCTGTTACCTCAACCCTCACCCTCRGAAGTAAAAATGAGGGCTGATAAATTTTCTATATAATCCCATCTCTAGAAACAAGGGTGCATATTACAAATATTTCTTTTCCAAGCTTCTAAGCCAGTATCAACTCAGCAACAAACACCACCACTATATACATTTTCCATTAATTCYGTTTTGATAGTCACTTTGGTAAATTAATACCTTAGAGAGATGTTTATGCACGAGAAAGCACTGCGCCATGCTAGAGCCAAGATCCCAGAGGATCATTTTCAAGGTATCAAAAGAGGAAGAGAATAAATGTGTGTATGAAAAGTAATCACCACTTAAAATGGGGACATTTTTACTCTCACTTTACTGCTTTGTCCAAAAACTTCACGTCTTATACCAGTAGTATAAATGTTCATGTTAAGTTGATGGTACCTATGCTTAACAGTTAAAATAATGTGGATTTTTTTACATTCCAAAGCAACTGGGCAATCCTGATTCTTCAATTAAACTTCTTTGCTGAGGTCTGAAATTGTAGGTCACTATTCCAGCAGCACTGAAAATAGAAAGATGGGGCATTTTCCCTTCCAGCATTCTCAGCAGAGATTTCCTGCTTGGAAGGAGACAGGCTCACAGTCTCGGYATTGCCACCAGCTTCAGAAGAGTGAAGCAGACATTTTCAACTGGGAAACAGCATTTTGTCCTGGATGTTGCTCAGCTCCTTCCTGTAAGTAAAACTCCACTTTTCTTGCTCCACTTTCCTTCTGACAGCAGCCTCAACTCCATCTGTAGTTCAGGACAGCTGTTTCTTGATCAGGACACAGAGACAGCAAAGAAACCACAACTCACTGAACACACATCCTTCTCACATTTCACTGGTTTTAGTGGACGGCTGCAGTACTCCCACAATAAAACCAGTAAGTGGAAATAAAAAACYACCTCCCTGCCTTTAGAACTCCACTTGATTCTGAACTGTGTCTCCTCTGCCTGCTCCTCTCTCTCTTCCTCCTCAAACAGGAGGCATAAAGGTGAAGATGCCAAGCATCCCTGCCTGCCTGGAGGAGGAAGGAACAGTTCCACAGAACTGCTGCCACTCCCCAAGGGAACCTGATGGATGCCCCAAGGGAGGGGAGCAGCTTCTGATCTGAAAAGAAGACACCCTACTAGTTCTACATCACTGATGGGATAAAATATTAATAAATCCCACCATTAACTACAACAGAGGTGGGGGGAAATCTAGACAGCAAAGCAATTCCCAGGAGACTGAGAGTGCTGCAGCAGATGGTGACATCCAAGCACCAAGTCCTCCCCTGGGATCAAGCTGCAAGGCTGAGTAGCTGCCAGCATCTCCTGGGAGATCTGTCCCTCTCCTGCTCTACGCTGACACCTCTTAGAGATCCAGCACACAACACTTCCAGGAGCAGTGCAGGGGGACTCCTCCCCAACAGCAGCAGGAGGCAAAAAAAGCAGCTCTTMCAAGACTTTAGGRCTATTTAACTCRCCACCTTCACTAAGCAGGCCTGAARCTGTCATTCAGACACCTCAGCACCAAAGGAAAGCAAAGCCACATGCACACATCTAAGGCCTGACACATTCCCCATGCACTAGRTCTCTACTAATGAGTAACTTCAATGGAATTCCAATCATGAGCATAACAAATAACTGCATTGTCACTGTTAGGTGGGACGTGACACACACACACATAATTAGGGTCTAAGAAGAAAAAAGTGTTTATTTTGTGTGTTTTCTAGCTTATATAGCTTATATACTCTTAACAAAGCGTGATCTTAAGTCATTAACTACATCACAATAACTTCTTATATTCATTGGTGCAAAGCAATATAATAAGCTACGTTAACATAATTCGCGAAAGTTTTACAGAAATTTAATAAGAATTTAAATAACATATAAGAAATAWATATAAATTTAATAACTTAAATAAATAAGAAATTTAATAACATATACACATCTACCTATGCATATAGTCTAGCTTACAAAAATTTTAATGTATCTTTCCTAATCTGTTTCCATGCTGATGGCCTCTCTGCTATGGATACACTCGAAAATCATCAATTGTTATTTCTTCTAATAACTCAGCTTTGCTTGCAGGCCAGCTGTCAAGCCCCTCCACACTGCATTTTTAAAYTCCCCTGAGAGAACAGCTGTCAAATACAAAACACAGCTGTGAACAGGTTTGCTTACCTTCCGATAAATCATGTGACACATGGCCACCCTCAGCTTCATGCCAGCCCTCTGCACGTGGTAGAAGTATAAGTGGTGCATGATAGCCAGAATAAGGGTGCACACAGACAGAGCACCTGCGTAGCAATACGCAAAATTCAAAGCCACCTCATCTGAGGCATCATAGTTCTCAAAATAATTAATAATTTTCCCCAAAAAAATKGGTTGAATTATTTTGAGGGTTTCCTGAAAAAGAAAGAAGGGGGAAAAGTATTATTCATTTCTTATCACCCTGTGCTAACCAAGTCTGTACACAGGCAAACAAGAGCCAAGTACTGCTGCAAGCCATATCCCTTATTATTTTGTCTTTATTGTGCTCTAAAATGTCAAGCCAATTTTTATCAACACATAATCCAAAAGAAACATGTTCCACATTAAAATTTAGCAGGAACTTCAAGGAGAACTCTCTCAATTACCAAAAAAAACCCCTTTGATGTTGCAAAAATTGCATGAGTATGTATCACACTTCCGTTTTTTCAAATGCCATGTGTCCTTTAGAGCCACTTACAAAGAGCAAAAAATCCTCTTTCTATTAGGCACCCCACTCAGATACATAAAACACAGATAAGCCTTACAAAGCAAGTCAGAGGTTTGCAATGTCTCAAAAATAATGCACTGAAATGAGCTCTCTGTTCCACTTCCATAATCCTGCAGTCATGACTCAGTTTTTCAGTCTCTGCAGGGCTATAGCTCTGTTTTACCTTTCTGAGAACATTACCAGGTTCTCTGAGCAGTCCAGGATGAAGTCACCAGGACATGTCAAGCACTCTAAGTGGACAAGTTTCACATGGCTGTTAGCCAAGGAGGTCCTGTGACATTGTACACCACTTACCTCAATCATTGTGAAAATTCCAAAAACTAAATAGGATTTCCAGTAACACAGAATAATGGCTTTTGTTAAATGTGGTGTTTTTCCTCTCTTTTTTGCTTTTTGCACCTCTTTATCCCAGTACCTGACAAACAAAGTGCAAATATGTTGGGGGACAGAAGTAAAATAACAAGGCAATTACCTAGAACAAAACACTTTCAGACTAATAGTCAGATTGCCCTGATCACCTTAATAAAATCACATCAAACAAAAGGAATTAATCAGGTCTTCTCAGTCACATAAACACTTGCTACTTAATATTACAGGCCTATTTGCCCTTGGTTAATCACAAACAATTCACCACTGTTGACTATTATCACCATATCATCATATTTGCTGATGAGGAACCCTTCCTGTATCTCTTCTCTCAGTTCAGACAGTCACCACTCACCTTAATTAAGAGCCTCCTCTCCCATGATCTCCTGACCATGGACTAAACTGAGGCAGCACAGTGTCTTTATCTATCCATATGCCCTGTGCTTGCCCAGAGGGGTTGTGATGTCCAGCCCTTTCTCATGTCTGGCCCTGKGTTTTTTTCTACCACATGCTTTGCTGAGGATTTTGTCACCCAGCACTTCACACATCTCTCTGAAGGCAAGGATTCCTCAGCAGAGTGGTAAAGACCTTTCCATCACCACGTGTCTGCCCACAAGCAGGACACAATCTGTTCACATAAAAACCAAAGACAGCAATAACAAGCATGGTTTTAACAAGAAAGTATCACAACTTCAGCAGACTTCTTAAAACACACTGCGGCCACAGAGAAACCTCCCCCTTTCTTCTGAAGGCTGTGTTCTCTGCCAAACTCTGACCTTGATAGTTTGAGGGGCGAAATGAGTCTAAGGCATGAAAGGCAATTATTTTGCAACAAAGCACAAAAGTTCAAAGCATACAGATAAGAACACTTTTTTTTTTTATTTTTACCCTCTTTTTTTGTTACAAGAATTACAGAGTTATTRTCTACATGCTTTGAAAACAGAAACTACGTAGGTTCTGTGGGGTTTCTTGGCTCAAGAGAAAAGACTACTTCAGTAGGCAGCTATTTATGAATTATATTCTCTGCTTCTTGGTCAAGTACATTGAAGAATTAAAAACCACTCTTTTTTTTTCCTTCTACCATCTCCTGACTCATGCAAGTATGTTCTTCTACTATAAAAAATCATTGGAAAAAATCCATCCTCCCTACAGCCAAGTCCCTAAACTGCTTCAAGACACAACCATGGAATWTGACAAAACCCTCCAGCTACAAAGACATTAAAAGCAGCAACTCCTATGAGCTTATCACCAACTCTCTTTCCCCAGTYAACTTATCCAGAGCAGGATGATGTCAGACCTGGACATAACCTTTAGTTTCTGGATTCTTCTTCCTTCTTGAGGAGTCTCTCATCCCAACCAAACTACAGGAAAGTCCATCTGCTCTGCCTTCAATGTAAAGGCAAGAAACAGCAAGGCCACAYTTTCTTAACAGAGAAGCCACCTTTCACTAGGAGGCATTTTCTCCCCTAACTATATTTAGCAGAAGATTATTTGAAGACAAAAATCCTCTCTGTTGGAAGGTTCATGACAATTTATATAAATAGTAATTATCTGAGGATATTTTCCTACTAAAATATAGATCCCTCTGAGTCTGTAACACTACACACCAGTACACAGCCCATGAAAAAGTACTTAATACCAAATAAAAACACTTCCTAGATACATGCTTTTAGCTGTCCAAGGCATCTTGCCCACTCTACCAGTGAGTGGCAGATTTTCAACACACATATATTTAYATATACACATCTATTTAAAGGGTCACTTAATTCAGTTTGCACTCTAAACAAACAAACAAAGAAACAAACAAAAAGAAATAAAATAGACAACTTTCTTCTCCACTTTTATACAGAGCAATTTGAAGTTTCCACAGCTGTTTTACCACAGGCCACAAGACTCACACATTTATTAAGGATTACTACCATTACAGTTGATGAAAAATTGTCTTTTGCAAGCATTCTGCAGTGTCAAATTAATTATAAATGACATAATGGAATTACTCTAATGCAGTTCCATTATGTATAACTTGAAAAAAATCTAAAAAGCCTCTATGACAAACAAGTTTTCTTAGTTCTTGTTGCTCTAGATTTGTCAGCATTTTTAATCTTGTTAAACTTTACAATAATACCTTTTAATTATAGAATAGAAATAAAATTTTTACCTTCTCCAGCAGTAATACAATAAAAGATAACAATTGTGCCTTCCAACCCAAAGTATTCTACAATTTTTCTCCTTACCACTGCAACTCTTCTCCAAGCTTCTCTGAGGAATCTTCTGGCATCACTTTATACATATCATCTTCTTCAAGCTTCCGTTTATGGCCAATAATAAATAAGGGATTCAACCACCTAGTTAAATACAAATTATTAGTAAACTGACCAGCAGACCAAAAAGAGTAATTTCTTTACATAATAATTCTTTTATCCCTTTCTTTTCCCCTCCTGAATTATTCAACATCCACACATTTCACTGCACTTTTATCTAAGAATTAAGTCAACCCCGATCTTGCAAATGGGAAAGTACTTYCCACTTCCTAAATCTCTTTATGCCCATAACACCTTACTCCCAGGCATCCAGACAGCCAGCATAACAACCCTTCTTGGCCCTAAGGGAATTGTTTTCTCACAGTGTTTCCTTACACTGAATAGCACTCCTTTAAATATGAAGGGAAAAACCAGAACTTAACCCAACTATCAAGATACTGAAAGCTGTAAATTAAACTGTAATGCACACTAAAAGACTTTTTTTGTAACATTTACTTGAGGAGAAAAGTAGCTGCTATTCAACTGACATCTTGACAAGTATCAAAGGTCAGTAATTTAAAGACAATCACTGAAACATAAAAATGGGAAAACAATGGGTTATTACTGTACCTTACTCATGTTTGGAAACATAAACAGAAGGACACTGACACAGTGCGTAGGTTCAAGAAAGGAAAACAATGCCCAACAGCTCATTTTCCTTAGTGGAAAGMCTCTTAAAAGCTCACTATTTTATGAGAACACTGTGAGGATAAATTATAATAGCAGTACTGTAGATTTTTTGAAAAACACTCTATTTTGTTAGATCAAACAGGTCAACTGTCAGGGAATAGCAAGAGTAGATTTTTATGCACCTGGATCCTTCAGCCTGAAACACATCAGGGAACAACAGTTTCAGTTGTGCTCCACAGAGCAAGGGTTGTACAGCATAAAGCAAARAAGTGACCAAGTTGTCCATGAGATGGACAGAAAAGGAATGACACGTGCAAAACRGGCATGGCTTAGCAGGAACAATGGAGTTAGGGAACTTGCAGTTTTCCGTTTAGTTTGTCTCTCTGCTGAATTGGTGATATTTTGTTTCCAGGAGACATGGATTTTGGCTCTAAGGCTTTTCCTACAAGTACTTTCTCAACTGGTTGACACATCAAAATCAAGTCAGGTATCTGTTTTGGAAAAAATACTCTCGCACTCAAGGCAAGCTGTCTGATCTCAATTGCCTGTGAAAGTTCTTAACTGCTGCTTAGTTTCTGATACTTATTTACTCCCCAACTTCACCAACACAGCTCTTAAAAGAAGCGTGATGWGCTAGGTGAAGCATATTATTTTCTSTAAGACCTACATGTGAGATTTCAAAACTGGGGTGGTTTACAGYGAGGGTATTTATTTATTCACAACCACAACAGTGGTTACGAATACTCATCAACTTGCTCTACATTTCTTGCTCGGGCATGTTCTAATTAAACTTTGTATACACTGGCTTACAAGAAGGCTGTTGGCTAGTTTTAGAGAGGGTGGATGGGCAGGCAGAACCCTAGAGAGGAGGCTCAGAGRGTTTCTTCAAAGATAGCACTGTTGTAGAAACCTTTTTCCCAGGCTCCATGGCACAACTGCAAGTAACAAATGGGATTATATAGTGTTGTTCCTTCACTACTTAGCATGTTAGCACAGTGTTTTCRTGACTCATTCTAAAAATTAAGTCCCTATCCTTAGAGCAGCACCTTTGATGCCTAACAGCCCTTTTTAAACTCTTGGAGCGAGTACTGAAGATTTGTTTATGTGAGCTGTTAACTCCCAAATGCATGTTACAGGTACAATTAGAAACAGAAAGGACTTGTCAGACAAGTCTGTTGCTGGGACTTTATGGTTAAATAGCAKCAGGGCCCAAATCACTACCACAACTTCCCCAAAAAAGGTCCTGACAAAAGGTCTCAAATACCAACTGCTCCAACCAGGGRCAGAACTTCTGCCTGGTTTGACACAAGGAATCTGCCCCATTGAAACATGTCTTCTTTGGCCTCAGTTCTTGCAAACCACAGGTGAAAAGCAGGCATGAGGCAAACACACTCAAAGCCATTCAAATAATTTCTGCCTGCCAGGTAAGAAAGCCTCTGTTTGCTCCAGGACAAGCAGGGAAAGATCTGTAGACTTCAGCTGACTCCTGAGGCCGATACCCAGTGCTCCTCCTCTTGAAACATCAGTATTAGCCTAGGATGCAGCCATAAACAAGTCACAGGTCTCCTTTCAGASAGAGGCTAAAGTTATCTTTCTCCTAGCATGAGAATCAGGATGAGGCAGCCCTTTCAGGAAAATACAAAGGCTAAATCCTTCTCCCACCTACAGAAATGGTTGTGAGATTTCACTGGCTACTGCTGCCAAGGTGGGGAAAAGAAAACCGGTTCTGACATTTAACACGGAATATAAATCGGATATTTACTACAGAATCACAGAAARGCTGGGGTTGTGTCAGAAGGGACATCTGGAGGTCAGCTGGTCCAAACCCTTCTGCTCRAGCAGAGCCACCTAGAGCTGGTTGTCCAGGACAATGTCCCAACAGCTTTTGAAGATCTCCATAAGGACTTCATAAMCTCTCCAAGCAGCCTACAACAGTGCTCAATCACCCTCACAGCAAAGTGTTTCCTGATGTTCAGAGGGAAACTCTGTTACTCAGTTTGTGGCCCCATTGCCTCTGATCCCACTCCTGGACACCACTGAGAAGAGTCAGGCTCTGCCCACCTTCTACTCTCCCCTCAAATATTTATCTACACGGATGATACCCCCCCCATATCTTCTCCTCTCCAGGATGAACAGATCCGGCTCCCTCAGCCTTTCCTCCTACAACAGATGYTCCAAACCCTTAACCATTGTTGTGACCCTTTGCTGTGCTCTTTCCAGTGTGTCCAAGTCTCTCTTGTACTGGGCACCCCAGAACTGGATTCAGGGTCCCAACTGTGGTCTCAGCAGTGCTGAATATAGTACTTTCTGCAGGCAACAGGGTACCCAGAGGAAAACAAAAGACACTTTAGAAACAGACTTAAAGTACAGTCTTAAAAAATAAAACCAATGATTTAATTTTACTCAGTAGAACACCATTCCTCTACTTACACTGTTCAAAAAACCACAGGCAGGCAACAGGAAGAATAATGCCTTCTGCTGAAGGCAATTGCTCAATCCTGATAGCATTTGATTCCACACTACAGCCAAGAGCAGCACGTGCTGACCACAGATGTGCAGTCCACTGCAAAGTAACCAGCTGAAAGACAACACTCTCAAGTGTACAGGACTGTTAAGAGACATCCAGTTTATCCTTGGTCCTTAAACACCCAAAACAAATTACTGATGATATGCCCATGTCCACTGAGGAGTTCTTACAACTTGCAGTAAATCCCTTGTCCCCCCGCCATCTCCACACTGTACCTACAGAGTGAGTGAGCTTGAAAAAGATTTAAGGAGCAGAGAGATGACAGTGCAGGGTAAAAAATGCCAGAAGTCTCAAGGCTATTAGCTCCAGTAAGACCTAGTGCAACTTCAGGGCTTCTCCCTTTTTTCCATCAGTTAAAACCCTAACACTGACAAGAGTAATATACTGCACTACAACCTATGTTGACATGAAAGAATGCAAGGAAAACCAATCGAGAGTAAGCAGAAAACTGTGGTAATTCATTTTGTGATTCATTTGTTATAATGGACAACATGGCAAAGACACAGCACAAGCCCACATGTCTGTAAGGTTAGGGAAAAAAATGTATAAAAAACTCCAAAAATTTAAAAATTACCCATTGTTGACCTTTCTCACTGGTGTCCCCCAAAACACCCATCTCCAAGAGCTACTGCTATGAAGATCTCAGGAGTAAAAAAGCTTTTAACAGTATGTTGTATTAACAGAGTACAGTTTAAAACCTTTAGAAGAAGGTTAAACATTTTTCTTTTCAATGATGGTTAATCCTTGAAGGGCTTTTATTCCAAGAATGAGCTCTTCTGCAAACTCTAAGTACAGCAAGAAGAGTTTGAGCATCACCATTTCACTGATGCATCCTGAATTTTATGCTGGAAGGTCTACTTCCAGACAGAAGGCTTAGCACATGCTCCTATTTAGTCACTAAAGTAAAAGTTTCCACCTGAATGCCACATGCAGATTATGCCCTGTGGAATTCTCTGCACTCACAGCAGAACTGAGACCAACCTATTTCACACAGCCTGCTGTTACTCAATTCACACATTTGTAACCACGAAAACCAACCAAGCCCTTCTCTTGCCTAAAGGCTCAGTTAAATTAGAGTGCTGTCAGAGGGCTGCTRGAGGAGGCTGGCAAATAAAGCAAAGGCCTACATAAAGAATGTCCCTGAAACCCCAACACAGTCATAAAGGAAGACTACTCATTAGAGTCTATGTCTTTTGTCAGAACAGAGATCAGCTAACACAGATCTCTTCAAAGAGTACTAAAACCAGCTACCAAAAAAAATCAGCATTTGTTATGAAAACAGGACCTGTGCAAAATGCATTATTCTTTAATAAGAAAGCTAAAATAATAACCTAAATTAAAGAAATTGAGTAAATATATAGACAGTCATGCGAACCCCTCCTCTCAGCCCAATGATGGGCTCAATACCAATCTGTTTTATTGGAAGAAGAAGAGGATCAACATGCTGGGGAGRTAAGACTCACACTGCCTTTCTGTATTGCTTTCTGAAGAAGCTGTTCAACTTAAATAAAAACAGGACTCCTTAGCAACTGTCTTTACTTTTCCCAGGTACCCTCTTGTTCGCTAGGAATTTTGAATTTTTTTTTCCTACACATTGCTTCATTTTAGTTACTCTTTCAGAACACAGGGTTCACATGATGCCTTTCAAAGAGCTTAGCCCAAATTCTTCCTAGCATGACCTACACATAAAAATGTGAGAATCTGTAAGAATSCTGAGTACCTTGTGTTCTGCTGGGAATGCCTCTGTTCTATCAAAACGATTAGCTGATCAAAGACATCAGTCTGGAAACATGCCCAGAATAAGTCCCTGGTACTGCCAGAATACTGATGTCACTTAGAATAAAGATTAAAAAAAATAAATTAAAAAATCACTCTATAACCTGGTGCAAACCCAGAGACAGCCAGCTGCGACACAGTAAATCACTGTTCTGACCCCAAAAGGCTTTTCACCTCTGCAGCAGTATCTTGGGCACTGATAAAAAAAGAAAGTGATTCATTTCTGAACCAGCAGATACACAAAGACCACAATATAAACATTCACTTCCTGCATTTTCCTACTCCTGGGCCCTGACATTACACACCCTTTAAGATTACAACACAGTCAACCAGCCACAATTTACTTGGTTGCTCAGGAAAAGCCCRATTTTTACTAATTGTTACGAGAGCAACTCCACCAAGATACTGGAAAGCCTCTAAGATTGCAGAAAAAGCTAAGACAGTGTTTGCTTACTCTCCTAAGAGAAGTCATTCCCTTCTTCAAAGACAGCATGAAAGAGAAACAGGCCCTGCTATCCAAAAGGCAGCATCACTAAGGCTAGCC
Organism: Cardinalis cardinalis; assembly: GCA_014549065.1. NCBI lineage: Eukaryota > Metazoa > Chordata > Aves > Passeriformes > Cardinalidae > Cardinalis > Cardinalis cardinalis. The sequence goes on from JACDOX010000048.1 coordinate 4,747,305, forward strand.
ATGCTATTCTGCTTCATACATGAACTAAAATTTCCTAAATAAAGCTTGTAAATTAAATTTCCTATCATCCCAAAATAATTTCCTCTCACCCAAGGAAGAAATACATTACAGATAGGTATATGAAACTAACAGTAGTGTCCAGCTCAAATGGTTCATTAACACAGGGATGGGACCTGCTGTACCTCTGGGTTTGTATCATGTCCTGATTGCAAATACTCAAAAAAGTACCATTCTCACACTGCAGAGCAGGCTTGTAGAGCTTTCCAGATACCCAAACACACATTGCAAGTTCTTAATTAACTGATAAAGTCTGTCAAAAAACATCAGCCAAGAAGGATTTACAATTACATTACAAATCTGAGACCAAAAAAAATGCCCTAAGATGTGTCTGTAAGGGTCCTGGGTGCATCCACAAGTCTCAATTTCCTTGACCAGCCCCACAACAATCACCCYACAGTCAGTCACTTGCATATTACACTACCTTCCTCTGCACAAGTGCAAAATTTCTTTCTCACCAGTTTCACAAGAGCTCCTGCTTTATCACAGGACAAGTCAGAAAAATCAGACTACACAAACTGCTTGTCTGATTTCTTTATTTGTAATAATAAGCAGAAGTTTAATTTCTGGATAATTTTACAGCACCCAGGCAAAGCCACATCCGGTTTGCTCTCATCAACTAATTCCTTAAAGAGGCTGTTTACAAATTGCATTTTCCCCATTCCTCTTAAGCTTATTTGTGCATTACATTACAAGCATCACCTGTTTACACTCAATGTCCAGTTATTTTTCAACAGTTGCACAGGAGAGTCTTTGTTAACTCAAATTCTTCCATAACACTAGGATTTTGTCTCCCTTGAGCAGCTTGGAAGCACTACTTCAACAACTAAGCTGCAAAGTAACACTTTTTTTTTTTGTCTTTAACCACCTACTTTGGAGATGGCTTTTCTGATAAAATAAATGGGGTTTCCTCACAGGCCATTTGGATAATAATGCAGATTGCTTATTCTCTCTGGCTCACCCCAGGAGTCTCCCTGCATCATGGGACTGTTGATTATCCACCTTTGTGATCTGACACCAGCAGTGCAATTCAGCACCGCTGTGTGCTTGCCCTCAGTCCAGAGGATCACTGCTGGCTTTCTGGATGTACAGAAAGAAGGACACACACACACACACACTGAGAGACTCCAGAGTTATTCTGAAAGAATTCATAGATACCCTAGAAACAGTTYGTAGTCATCATGTGATTTTTTTTTTAACCATTCCATATGTTCATCCATTCTCATTGGTACATTGCCTTCTCCCACCTCCCCTTACAAAGGCASTCGTCCACAAGTAATAAAGTAAACAGAGTAAGTCTGGTATTTCTTCAGATGCTTTTCAACTGTGTTTTGGTTGCAACTTCCCTCTCCAGCTTAATGTGGATTAAAGAGCAGCTTTTCTCATTGCTTACAGAAGGAAAAAATAGGAATACAATGAAATTACTTCAAAGCCATTTTAACTCAAAAACGCCCTTCAGGCTTCCAGTTTCAATACCAACTGCATTAACCTTTGAGACCCAGCTCCATCTCATCTTCCAAGCTGCTGCTTTTTCCACAGCACAGTGTGAGCAGCTAAGCAGCTGAACACCCACTGCTGTTCTGATGCTGACAGTAACACAACTGGTATTTGACTACATTTAYTGCAGGCTGTTTTCATACTATTTATCAGCCAGGTACAGAATTACCTTATTAACCTAGTATACTTCCCAGTATTTCAGACAGCAAGAAGAAGCACAGACATGGCTAGAAGAAGGGGGAGCAAAACTGCAAACTAACATTTTCTGCAGGCCTAGAAGCAGAGAAGAGAGGAGTGGCATCACCTGTACTTGTGGCATTTCAAAGACTATCATTAAAATATCAATTCCAAACCCAGCAACCACAGGCCAAGAAAAATACCAAAGTAMCAAAAATTTGATGTAAAGGTTTGAAGAGTGTGACTTATAAAAATAAACTTCAGTAGTTACTCATTAAAGAAGGACCTAATGGTGGGAATTTCTGTATTAACATCCTTTCTGACAAGCAATGGAAGTAGGAAGAATTAAAATGCCCGGTGAGCTCCCGCTGTTATTACAAGTGGTACAGTGCCAGGGATACAAAACAAGTAACATAAAATAGATGACTGGTCGTTTTTTGGGAGTGGAAAACCTTCCACTACCAAAATCTAATTGGGTTATCTCCCTCCTCCACTCTATATATGGCCTAGTTTTCTAGAAGCAGGATAAGGAAATTATTTTTGCAAAAGAAGACAAAAACAGCACCATGACATAATCTTAATTTTGAAGTTTTGCAGGAATTAGAAGACATTTTCTCTCATAAATGATACAGCAGGCTTTACATAAGCATTCCAAAGGCAATAGTSTGTGTTTCATTATACTCTTAACAGYTCATCTAACTGCATATCTAAGCACAGATATTTACAATAGATAGCAAATGCTAACACTTTARCAGTTTATACACACTCGTTGTAATCCATATAACCTATTTAGCACTCTTTATCCACATATTTTAACTTTACTAGCTCATAAACAATAATTTTCAAGTATTTTCTTTTGCWTAATACAGACATCTCGCAAATAAATATGCAAAACCTAAAACTTAATGCAGTAGCTCAGGAGAACAAATTATTCAAATTTGACAGCAGGACATTAAATAACTGATAAATGAACAAACAAGACATTATCTTTCAAAAAAAAATTTTACGTACGATCCTCAGTCTTTCTTCATCCAGGAGAAAAAGGGAAGCAAGTGTGATTTCCATCTCAGGGTACAGAAAATGTGTTTTCTGTTTATCTATACTGAAAATACTTACATATTTCTTCAGAGTTACTTATAATACCACAACTGTCGTGCACCAGCAGGTGAATAAATGAACTTAGCTACCTCAGAGGTCTTTTTAAAGTGGCATTACCACACGATTTCAGGCATTGACCATGGGAATTCACTAAATATCAGGCAATCCCAGGCAAGTCACAAAGCCTGATATTTTCATGTTAAGTAAATGTAAAATCCTCACAGTCAAATCTGTTCATTGACACAGTAAAGAACACAAACCAATTTTACTGGTGGCACCGCTGGAGTCCAGTTGAAATATCCAAGAACAATGATGAATTCTTTCCATAACTTCTTTCAATGCAAGGCAAGAAACACTTGAAGACAGATAAGCAGGCAATACTTAGACTGCCTGAGCAATCTAGTGAAATCAGTCAGTGGCTTTTCCAATCCTAAACCACAGGGTGAGTGAGAGAGGAGGAGGAACTCAAATAAGGTGTGTAGCTATTCACACTTCTACAAGAGAAATCTGCAATATGACCACGTTTAGTCAGGCAAGCACCTACATACTGCACAGTCCTCACTCAAAATCCTGGGACTTCCATGTCTACACTTACACCCAAAAATTAAGATTGTTTTTTACTCTTCTCTCCCACAGCAGTTCACATCAGATCCATGAAGAAGACTTAGTGGTTTTGTCATTCTCCCCAAAGTACACATGTAGTAAGTAATAACAGCGCTGCCAGACACTGACAGGTAATGATAAAGCAATTACTGACTTATTCCTTGGAGTAACAACTCTGTAGATGCCTTTCTGTAAGTTTTCAGATTACATTTTAATGCTGTTATTGTAATGGCAATTGCCACATGTCAAGTCATGATGTGAAAAGGCATCTAGCCTGAGGATGATGACAGTGTTCAGTGTTCCAAAACATTCAAAGACTTGTCACAGTCATGGTGAGTCTGTGACAGACAAGTAATTACTGTTATTATTAAAATGAAGTTWAAAATTTGTATGAAATCTAGAGGAACTTTAACTTCTTTTACTTCTCTGCACAAAAAATGTTGGATACTCTTTCCAGGGTGTTTCAGCTTGCCCTCCTTCTCATATTGCTGACAGCATAAAAGTTATCGAGTCTTTCAAAAATTTAACCATAYTCTATGTTTGAATGCATAAAAGACTGAATGCAAACAGAATGCGTAAAAATTTTGCTATATAGAAAAAACGTATTAATAACTCATGGCAACAAATGTTCTGAGCAAAAAAAKATATACTTCCTACTTCATGAACATATAAGATCAAAGACGGGTTAATAGCCAGAAAGGAGAAAATATTCTTACTCTCTTAAGTTTTTCATTTAATAATCCCCACCACCCACGTCCGAAAAAAAGATTCAAAAAGTGCTATTCTCAGCTGCATGGGGGCCTATAAGGCTTTTTCAATTCCTAAGCTTTCTACAACAGAATCGTTGTTTAAACATGAAAAACATGGCTGAATTCTTCCTTGGGCAAACCTTAAAAAGAAAGCAAATCCTCCTATCCATCCTTCAGAGTCCTCATTCTCACTAGCAAACTGAGCCAGCAATAAAAAAAMCAACAACCTAACAACATAGATGAAGTAAATCAGAAATACAAGCACTCCAAACTATAAATGAAATACYAGCCAGGGCTTTAAAAAGTTTGGTAGGCATGGAAATTGTGACTCTTGAAAGTCAGGAGTTACAATAATACCTGAAACATCCAGAAGGCCAATGTGGGCTTTGATAAACCTCTGTTAATAYAGCTAATTCGGTGAAAGACACAGAAAACAAGAMTATTTTGCAACTGCCCTGATCTTCACACTTCTGTCATGAATAGTTTTCATTCTTGTAACATTGCACAAGGGACGCATTAGAAAAGTAACAATATTAACACAGACTCCAGATGCTCCTCTTTCCCATGAATGTACTGCTGGAACATTTAACATTCATCAAGCTCATACTTGCTAAAGTCACAACCCAAAATCAAGAAGACAAGCTTCAAACAATGGAAGAAGAATGTCTCTTCAGCCTACACACTCATTACCTGAGATTTATAACTCAATGAAAACATTATTTTTTTTCTCCCATGAGTTTGATCCTGCTTGCACCAGGCAATAATGTAGGCTTTTATTTTCTACCACTGGCAACAAATGGGAGGGTAGCTCCTCACAATGGCAAAAGTGAACTTTTGGAGAAAAATATAAACAAAACAAAACAAAAATAATAAGGACCTTTGCCCAGCTCCTTGCAATGCTGTATTTTTACCCTCATTGACAAGCAGCCAATACCTGGAATGTGGAGAGCAGAGCAGGCACACAACCACAGCGTGGTGGCTGCCACAGGATGGCCCTCCACCGGCACAGTTCTCCCGGTTCTCCAGATGAAAACATCTCACAATGTCCAGTGTGAGACATCAGCTAAAATGAAGCAGTACTCACACAGCTGGGAGAGGCTACACTCGTAGAAAGGGGGAGTAATTCTTAGAGTTACCATTAAAGTTAGTTCTAGCTAAATGAGAGGGTGTTTTAACACTTGCTGGATTTTATGCAAAACTGTAGTAACTTGCAGAAAACTGACAGCCCCTGCTTATTCAATTTTACCCACTTGTCTTCTCCAGGCTGAACAGTGGATAATAGTGAAGGTATCATTTCAGCTGAAATTTACACCCAGAAAACACTAACGCTGGTTGACTAATACACCGATGTTAGMTGTGATCACACACACCACAGGTAAGAGACGAGACTTTAGAAGGCTATTTTCACTGCTTTGAATTACACTGCTATAAAAGCCTGACAAACAGCACATTGGGCAAATTCTAAAGCTTTACATGCTCCACTAAACCCTTTTCCAAAGCAGAAGCCCTATGGCTGTACACCAGCATCTGACTGTGAAGTCTCAAGTCCCAGTCGATCTCTGGACTCTGAGCAGACCTGTCATCCCCCAAGCACAGCCTTCCACCTATTTTCCCTTTGCGAAGTAAGAACCTAAAAACACCTCTGGGGTGAAAGGAGCCTTTCAAGCACTTGTCTAAAACTAGGGAAATTTAAGGTACTGCACTGTTGCTGTTGAACACTTCTCTGCAATACATGTAAAGTGATACAGAAGGCCTGAAAAAATAATGCTACAAGCAGTCAGAAAGCTGGCTATGAGCACTGCACGCTTCTTTTTCACATCTAGCTGGGTTGGTTTTGGCAGAACTACCAGTAACACCACAAGATTCCAGCAAGGGAAAGGGAACAGACCAAAAGCAGTCCTGGAATGCTCCACGGCCAACTTAGGTTCATCCCATTCTGCTTGGAGTTCACAACAAAGCTGTTTCCAACATAAGCATCCTTGGCATTAAAGTAAAAGTAAAAATGCTGAACACAGGGAGTTCTGCACAAGCATACATGCTGCCTTTTTATTATTACTTATTTATTTTCTTTCTTTTTGCACATAGTACCTCTCAGGACATATCCTTGACTGAAWAATATGTTTAGTTAAAATTTGTCAGAGTTTTTTAAATCCCCCTACCTTCCAAAGGGGTCTTCTGCACCTGCTCAGAGCTGCTTATAGAATCAGAGAGTTTTTTTATTTGTGTTTCAGAGGCTTTCAAAAAAAGAGCTTCACCTGCCATGCCCTCCCTTCCTTCCTCCTCCTCCATCACACAACATGTACACCCTGGTTCAGGCTGCAGCAGGTGAAGCAGCATAAGAGCTTTCTCTGGAAGTGCTCTTCCACATGGTACTGCTAGGACAAACAAGCTTGGTGCTCTCCCGTTTTACTTCGCACGTGTTTTCCTACGACAGTTCAAAGCAACTAAAATGTTGAGCTGCAATTTTTCACCTCTTTGAGTACAGCTATATACCCACGCCGAGGTCCTCACGAGTAAGAGACCAATCTCTCCTCTGGACTGGTAGCCGTAAAGTTTGCGGCAACACCGCCAGCCCTCGCTCCGTGAGCCCCCAAGCCCCTGCGGAGCAGATGTGCGGTGAGAGCAGCCAGGATGCTGCCCAGCCATCCCTTAGGCAGCCATGCGGCTCAGAAAGCACCTCACTGCTGCAGGGCACAGCCTCACGCCTCGCCGGGATGAGCAATCCCTTCCCGCGACCCGTTATTCAAACGGGGAAGCCGAACAAAGCCTGGGAGCAGCCCWGCACCGGCAGCGGGGCTACCCGGGCCAGGAAGCAGAACACGCTCCGCTCCTCCCCGCAGCTACCGAGGGAGCCCAACACGTGCTCGGGGGGACGACGGGGCCGCTCTCGGCGCCGCCCGCCCGGCTGAGCGCTGCCGTGCCCGAGACGGGCAGGCCCCCGGCTGCGCCGTGCCCAGACCGCAGCCGGGGATTATCGCGGCYGCCGGGTTCACCTCAGGAGACTTCAGCCCACCTGCGAGCCGGGGCTGCCCCGGCCGGCAGCGCTGACAGCCGGGCCCGCGGGGGCGGGCGGCAGGTCGCGCCTGCACAGTCACTGCCGGCAGCCGACGGCGCAGCGGGGCAGCGCCGGCCGCCGCTTCCCTTCCCCGCTCGCTGCCTCCCGCCCGCCGCCGGCGCGCCCGGACGCTCCGGGAGCCGCGCTCGAGTGCGAGCCGGGCACCTTTAGCCGAGGCTCGGCACTCCTGAGCGGCCGGACGAGGTGAAGCCAGCGGCGCTATGCCCGGCGCCTTCCCAGCCGGCGGGCAGCCCGGCGCCGCGCCTCCGGCGCTGCCCTTCCCCCTGCCCCCGCCCGGGCGCTCACCAGAAAAAGAGCCGGGAGCATAGGTTGGCATCCTGCAGCGGGTTAGGCTTCTCCTCGCGGGGCACCGGCTCCATGCCGCCCGCCATGCCGCCCCGAGCCGCCCRGCGTGCGGCGAGGGCGCAGGACCACGAGCGACTCCCGCGGCTGGCAGGCACCGCCGCTCCGCCGCCGGCCGGGGCTGTTTCCGGGAGAGCCGGCACCCCCGCCTCGGCCCTCCTCCTCCTCCTCTTCCTCCTCCTCCTCCCGCCGGCCGCCGCAAGACGCCTCCTGCCGAGAGGTGCCGGGCAGCGTCGGGAGCCGRTCGCTGGGGCTGGCTCAGCGCGGACCGAGCCTCCGCCGGGGGGCTCTGCTCYGCTCGCCCCGGTTTCCCGCCTGTGTGTGCCGCTTGCTGATGGAAAGCATCTCCTCGGTGCACGCAGCGCCAAGCGAGGTGCCCACCCGGCTTTTTTGGGCAGAAAAATCCGCCGCGAGTCAGGGTCAAGTCAGGCTTGGCGGGACCAAACGCCGCCAGAAACGCTCGCGGTCAGCGCTCCTTCCCAGACGTTGCGTATTCTTCTATTAGAAATCGAAAACCAAACCAAAAGAACAATGTTTAGGAGAGGTTGGCGATACACAATAAAGGAACTAATTCATTTCAGGACGTGGTGCATCACTGAAATTGGCAGTTCTCAAAGGTTCAGCAAGTGATCATCAAACTCCTCTCCAGTCATGTCACCCATGGCCTGCCAAAGGGACCCTGATGAAAAGGAGTAGCGAAAACTGCAAGGAAAACCGAAAATACAGGACATGTACCTGAAGTAACCAAAGAACTGTTAATCTCTATGGCAGAATGATTCCCTGCCATGCTGTTATTTCTCTGCAGTCTCTAAAATCCAGGATGGATGAGGTTTCAAGAGACYTCTGGAGGTCAGCTGGTCCAACCCCTACTGCTTAAGTGCCATGCCCAGGCAGCTTCTGACTATCTCCAAGGATGGAGACTCCACAGCSTCTCTGGGCAACATATGCTAGTGCTCAGTCACCCCCACAAATGAAGATTTCCTGGTGTTCCTGTGGAACCTGCTGTGTTTCAGCTTGTGCCCATTCCTTCTGGTCCTGTCAYTGGGCACTACAGAGCAGAACCTGGCTCTGTCCTCTTTTCATCAGTGTACACACTAATGAGACCCCTTTGAGTCTTGTCTTTTCCAGGCTGGACAGCCTGGTTTTCTGCAGTCCCTCTCAGCCTGAGCAGCTCTCTCAGCCTTTCCTCACAGGGATGGTAACTAGAATCCCTTCATCATCCTTGTGACCTTTCACTGCAGTCTCTCCTGTATGCCCATGTTCCTCTTGGACTGGGCAGCCCAGAACTAAATGCAGGAGTTGGCCCAGAACTAAATCCAGAGGTGGCTTCGCTTCTGAGTAGAGAGGAAAGATCACCTCCCTCGACCTGCTGGTAAATACTCATTCTCATGCATCTGAACATATCATTAGTCTTCTTTGCCACAAGGACACATTGCTGGCTTATGTTCMACTTGGTGTCCACCTGGACCCCAAGCTGGGGTGGTCCCCAGCCCATACTGATGCCTGGGRTTGTTTCTCCCTGGGTGCAGGACTTCTATTTTTCAAACTTTACGAGGTTCCTGTCAGCCCATTTCTCCAGCCTGTTGAGGTCCCTCTGGATGGCAGCACAAGTCTGTGGAGTGTTATCAGTCACTGATCAGCCACTCCTCCCAGTTATGTGTCACCATCCCTGGTGGTCTTTAAGGAAAGACTGGATGTGGCACTTGATGCCACTCCTAGTTGACAAAGTAGTGTTAGGCCATGGGTTGGACTCAATGATCTCGGAGGTCTTTTCCAGCTTAATGGAGCCRTGATTCTGTGATCATCAGTAAACTTGCTGGGGCAGCCCTCTGCTTCATACAGATCATTTATGAAGGTGTCAGATAGTTTTTTACCTAATGTTAACAGCTGATATATACCACTAGTTGCTAACTTCCAATTAGATTTTGAGCAACTAATCACAACCCTGATCTCCTAGACTCCTTCCCACTCTRAGCCAGCCACAAAACAACCACCATTCTTATGTTCTGTGTATTCATTTCATGTCCCCAGGAGCAAGCAACCCTATCTCTTCCTGCTTAAATGTATTGACAGTGAAACTATTGACAGAGGTGGTGTCTGACTTTAATTATACACATCAGAGTTAAGATGTTGAGATAAAAGAGGGTTGGGGCTACACTACATTATTGAATAAATAGCATCAGTTCATGCTTGAAGGAATGTCATAACCTTATGTCAGACAAATCCAGCTTGAGCTTGCTGGGCAGTGATGGGGCTGGAAACAGCTTGCACTGCTTGTGCATAGATGGTGTGCTGCAGAATTTTCATGAACAGTAAGTAGTACACCTGTCAACAGCTTTCTCTAGATCTTCACAGATAAAAACAAGGGAAAAAACTTGTGGAAATGGTGCAGTGGTTTGAAAGGGCAGACTTTAACAAAATAGACCCTATATGTTCCAGAACCTGGATAATAAATTTGGAGAACCTCCAAAATTTGCCCATCAGTAAAATTTGACRGGTTTAAATTTCTGTGAGACAAATTTGTCTAACTAGATACTTGTGAGTGAATTAAAAGGTATGACAGCATAGTGCAAGTCCCAAATGTCAATAAATAGAGGAGAAAGGAAAAGAGGGAGAAAGGAAAATGTAAATCTTAAGGCTGACTTCAACTTYGTGAAGTAGTTGCGCAATGAAAGATTACCCAAACATTTTTTAGTTTGGGGAAGGAACTAGTAGGCTATTCATGAACAAGTAATTTTTTTTCAGAATGCAGGTACAAGTATTAAAATATTAAAATAACCTTTTTTTCAGTAYTATTGTGATGATGGGAAAAGGACARAAAGCAATCCTCAAGAAATACATTTTTCATTTGCCATCATTATGACTGATGAATGCTGACACCATCTAATTTTTAAATACGTATTAGTGTTTACTCCTAAGTCCAAAACAAAACACTTSCAAAAAAGTTTTGAAGAAGAAAAAACTAAAATGGAAAGAGAAAATAAAATTTAATAAAAGAAATCCTGAAAGCCAGATTAACCTGTAATTCTATCTACTGAGTGTGCAATTAGAAGCTAATGCAGTAATAAAAAAGTGTGAAACAATTGGGCAAAGAAATGCTCACAAAAACCTGAGACTGCCCATGGAGAGGAAAGGGAAGGGAAAAGAGCACAGTAATGAATTTAATAATCCTCTTTGTATTTTAGGAGTCAGAAAAAGCAACTGCCAATTTATGCACTGAACAACTGAACATTTTGCTATGGTAACACTATTTTCACATGGAGAGAACAAGATCTATAACAAACTAATCAAAGTGTGACTTAGTAAATCTAAATTATCATAGTCACATAGATAATGATCTAGAAAAGCCAACTATTCAAATAGGGCAATAGCCTCATTAAGGCAGTGACAACTGAGTTAAACTTGTTATGCATATACATTGTTCTGGGCAAATAAATTCAGATCACAGGGGGATGTCACAAATGTGCAAACACGTGAGATTCACTATTTATTCAGTGCCCAAGAAAGACAGTAGTCACTAAGTAAGCATTTTATCATGTGTGACCTTATGCCTTCTTTACTGTCTTTTCACTTTGAATACAGTCAGACTAGTAAGTATCTCCATCTGCATTTTTGGGGCACTTACCATTAGGAAGTTCATAGACATCCACTTCTCTCAAAACTCTTAGAAGATTACTGGGCAGTTTCCACTGATATCCAGATGGCAAAGAAAACGTGGATCTTGAGGTGAAATGTAGGCACTGATGCCTGTTATGCAAAAGGAACCTAAAGCTTTGTCTTTTGGAGGATATAGCACTATAACCTTTCCCTTTCAAGCAAGCAGCCATTGATTTCAGGGCTGAAGAGTTTTTCCTTATCATACCCCAGTGCCTTGAGATGAGCACCTAGAAAACAAAGAAGTTGKGGATGAGTGTGTTTGAAGTCTGTATAAAAGATTTGCTGAGCACTACATGGTATTTCTGAGGCAGTGTTAGGGACAGAATCAAATTCAAAGCTGTTTTTCAAAGATGGAGGGATTAGTGTTCCAAAGGCAAGCTATGATAGCAGAATGAGAAGGCTTTGCAGTGGTGCATTGTTTGAGTGTAATGTTTTTGACTGAAGCCAGGCAGCAGGGCAGACCATATGCCTGCCTGACATCCCAAACAGGCAGTGYTGTATCCCACCACACTGCTGGCAGGAGAGCAGCCTGTCCCACTGGCTGGCAGCCCAGCTTGTCACTACCCAGTGGCCTGACTCATCATCTGGCTGATGTATCCACTGGGGAATGGTGCTTGTGCTTCTGCAGGACAGACATTGGCCTGTGCTCCTCTAGCTGCAGAGAAGAAATGGCAGTGCTGCAGAACCAGGCTGTAATTCTGCTGTTTCAGCCTGATCATCAGCATGTAATGTCAACAGTCTTCCTTGGATGTCTTTCCTATTTCTTCTTGTTAGCCCACTAGCCATTTCTATTTTCCCTGTATTTTCTTCTACATCCCCATATTAATCTTCTGCATGCCATAGTTCTTTATTTGTGCTAATTTTGCTAATTAATTCTCCTTAAATTATGGTGCAAATCAGGTGCCTACACATAGGTGCCCACTTACATTTTAGACAGTGGTAGGATATTCCATGCAGCCACAAGTTACCACTCCAGAAGATTTCAGCCTTCCTTTAATGGTGCTTTACCTGCGTATCCCATGGTGATGTCTCTGGTGCCTTACAGATGACTGTAGTTGCAGATATCCTTATTTGCCTTACACAAAACTGAGTTAAAATCATTGCTCTATAGCAAATAGTTTCTATTGATTATCTGCTAAGATTCAAACCAGTTACTTTCTATTAAATTGAACATTWGATGCAGTAGAAAAGTATCAGAAAAAGTTGTACTAAAGTTAAACTTGACTCACCTACCCGCTGTTCAGTTGCCCCTAACAATTTCATCTCTTGTACTTCATGCACTTAGAGACTGATATTTTTGTAGGATGATTTGGATGAGGTTGCAGCAGGCCTTCAGCAGCAGCTCYGTGTGCTCTTAGTGAAAACACAGACTTAGGTATTTACAATATTGCTGTCCTGAGCTACATAGCCCTCTCTTCTCCATTAGCAGCTAAGAGCTCATTTCACTGTTCTACTCTCACCAGGKAACAGACATTAATCTTCCTGCTTCTATTCATTACATTTTCAAGTCTTCTATTTTTGAACCACATTTATAATATTGATAATACAGTTTCTGAAGAGCAAAGTCTTTCTTTACATTCTCTATAACATTATATGTTACAACAAATCTTGCCCTCTATTTGCCTCCTTCCTATCCTGATCTCTCAGTTTTGTAGCTTAATACTAATGCACACAGCCAGGGATAATCCCCAAGCAACAGTGAAGTACAGTAACAAAAAAATTAAATTCAAGTAGTTCCAGGGCAAAGGTGAGTCAGCAAACAAAAACCAACCTACTGCAATTAYTGTGCAGACTGTGACTGATGGCCTAGGGAAATGAAGACTGACTTTTAAAATCTCTGACTTTTAAAAATGAGATTGCTTCTGCAAGGAGCAGGGAGCTGGACTCAGTTATCTTGTKGGTTCATTSCATCTTGAGATATTCTATGATTCRATGATTCTGTAGAAGAATCTCTGTCATGATGTTTGCTCAGTATGGGCAWCTTGGTCTGAGGGTAGGGAGTGGATTGGCTGACCTTSTGACTTCTGTGCTTCCTGTGAATGMCACTGYCTGTGGACTCACTTGACTGGGCAAGATTGCCACGGTGTTACCATGATGTCCAGAAAATGGAGGGAAAAACTCCTTTTTTAAAACCTCATCTCAGCCTGAAGGCGAATGGTTCAATTCAGTTCATGTAGATCTGATTCTGGTGATACTGTATTCTTGCTATATGGATGAGGATCTCAGGCCTAAGTTTTGTCTTGATTTTCTACWGCAAAACTTGGGACACAGAACACTTGTAAAACATAGAATTCAAATGGCTTTGATAAGAAAGCTCTATTTTCAAAAGTGACTATTAAGACATGTAACAAACTAYCAGCAAACATTCTTTGACTTGAGTGAGTAACATTTGTGCTTCTTTCCAAGCTTTTCTTGATTACAGCATCCTTTTGCATTTTCCACATTTATTCATATAAATGCATTTTCCACTGCATGTCCTCTTTCATTTGTTGTTAACCTGAATGGGCAAAAGAGAAAGGAGAGATGTCAGAAGTGGAAGCATGGGCGTTCTCCTTTATCTTAAGAAGGACACAGCAAATTGTGAGCACTCGCAAATTTATAAGCCACAAATCAGTCAGCAGCTCCACCATTACAGCCCAGATATTTCTGGTTTTGCTTGAAGCCACTCTACTTACTTGCTAAAATAAAAAAAAAGACATTGTACAGATGGTCAAACAAAACAAAAGTGTCTTTACAGAAGAATTCTTTTCCCTCCTAGCAATAGCATGAGTAAGCAACAGGCTCCRGAGGGAGAGACACGTAGGTCTCTTTTCAGAATGAAACATCACTGTCAAGATCATCTGGATCCTGATTGTATTTCATTTGTCACTGCCAGACTGAGGTTTAATAAAATTATTTTTGGCGATWGCAAGGGGACAGAAGACAACACAGAAAAACATCATAAATTATGACATAGATCTTTTTTTTTTTCTGTAACACAGAGTCACAGAAAACCTTACTTAAATTGAGTGGCAATTTTCCCTATTAAATTGAGTGGCTTCCCCTTAAATTGAGTGGCTTTTTCCCTCTTGGGGGTTACCAACTATGATGGGATTTTTGAGATGATTAAGGTAAGTTCTCTTGTTATAAAGCAAGACTTCTGACCTCACATAAGAAACTGCATATGTTGTCAGTAGAGATCCTCAGTCTATACACTTTCTTCAAATATGAATGAACCTAAAAGATATGATAACTGTTTTTTCACCTTTTCTGAGATGCCTTGGGAGCGTTTGCTGCCACCAATGGACTAAGAGAAAGCCTGATTTCATCCAGTGTCCTGGATAAAGATGGAAAAAAACTAGAATACTGCTGAGTAATATTTAGAGATCACAAAATCATGTAAGTTTCAATAGGAAATTAAACACACTGCACACTTGATTTCTAACTTTAATAGCAACCTTGCAAGGCAAAGTGAAATGCAAGTCTCTATATGTGTACACCATTAGCTTTGGAAACAGAAGGCATATAAAGTGACCAGGCATTCTAACAAGATGCTAAGGACAGAAAAGTTGGGGTTTTTTAAAAAAAAAAAAGGGAAAAAATTCTAATTATAATTTCAAAAATTTACAGGTTTTTCTTTATTTTTCTGCTGAGAAAGGAGAGGATAGTTTACTTGATTTTCAATACTTTCCTGAAAACTAGTGACACGTAGAAAGAGGAAAAGGCAATTCTGTTCTAAAAGAAGTAATCTAAGGCCAGCAGAGACATCTTCAATGTATGTCAGGTCACATCTGACCTGAGGTGTGATGTGACACACATTAGGGTGAGATGGGAGTAACATCSCACCCTGATGCCCTGGTGTGTGAGGTGCTTACCAGTAATATAGACCATCAAATCAGAACACAAATCGTGTAAAATGACTGCAAACATAGTTACACTCAGGTCTGACCAACACAGTCTGTCAACACTGTTATCACTTCCGTAGCTCTTGGCTGTTTCACCAGGGTTTAGCACACGTAGGTTCAAGGCCTGACTTTGTGGCTGGGTCACTCAGAGTTCCACTTTTCCTGG
Organism: Cardinalis cardinalis; assembly: GCA_014549065.1. NCBI lineage: Eukaryota > Metazoa > Chordata > Aves > Passeriformes > Cardinalidae > Cardinalis > Cardinalis cardinalis. The sequence continues at coordinate 4,762,611 of JACDOX010000048.1, forward strand.
GGCACCCACAGTTTGAGAAGTAACCAAAGTTTCTCTGGCATTTCTGGGCACAGCTGTCAGCAGAACACCAATTATCTGCCAACGCAGAACTCCCAAAAGGCAAATTTTTTTATCCACATCTCCTTGGCCTCCTCACTCCTATCCACACACCACTGGGCGTGGCCCTTATTCCTTAATTATTTCTTGGCAGCCTGACACTTTTCCGGGGTATTTCAAGCGCAGGTGGGCTACATACTAGGAATGCATTTTGTGGGTCAGAGTTTTACAAGATTTCTAATATAATAATTAGTGCTAAAATCTTCCTTTATCTGGTAAATTTAAGCCCAAACACTATGAAGTGTTTACTCTGGAGAAAAGAATGCTTAGAGGAGACCTTCTAGCTCTCCACAACTACCTGACAGAAGCTGCAGTGAGGTGGAGGTSAGTCTCTCCTCCCAAGTGATAGGACAAGAGGAAATGACAGCATGTTACACCAGGAGAGGTTTATTTTGGATATTAGGAAAAATTTCTTTACTGAAAGAGTTGTCAAACACTGGAACAGGCTGCCCAGGGAAGTGGTTGAGTCATCATGCCTGGAGGTATTTAAAAGACATGTAGACGTGGCACTTGGGGACATGGTTTGGTGATGGCCTTGGCAGCGTTAGGCAATAGCTGGAGTCAGTGATCTTAAAGGTCTTTGCCAACCTCAACGATTCAATGCTTCTGTGACTCAAACACTTATAAATACTGACTCACAGGCACCAAGTATATGTTTTCCTGCGTGCGGAGTCTTACAACACCTTAATCACTGTTGCATCTAGGTATCTTCTAGCAGCATGTTAAATGTCATGTTTATTCTTGCTCTTAATCTGCTTTGGTTTGTGCAGCTTCAAGCTAATATGCTCACAGCTGTGTTTATGTTAGAGAAAAAGGCTTGGTGTAATGTAWATTGCTGTTAGGGGAGAAGGCAGTGAAGTCTTCCTTGGTGCTCCCATTCCATGACCATTTGCTTCTCAGCCTCAGACAAACCAAGGTGGAAAATTTTGTCTCCCACAGAGGGAGGCTTACTCTTACAGAGGGACATTCTACTTCCTCTGTCGTGGGAAGATGTTTACCTTGGTTGCTGTGGCATTTATTTAGATCTCCAAGAAGAAGCAACAGCGCACTTGGAGGGCAAGAACTGAGATCTTGCATTCAACAATAGTTTATGGAAGACATAGAAGAGAATAAAAACCAGACATGTTTACAGTATTCCATGTTACCTCAGGGATGTGCACTCTGTATTCTGCACCTCATTGTATTTCCTGTGGGCTGAAGGCTTCCTGTCCAAGTCAAAGAGTGTGCATAGTCCTGAGGGAACAGGCAGGTGTGTAAATGTAAAAAGGAAAGAAGAGTATCATGGCTTCAAATACATACGACCAAACTAAGACACAGTTGCCTGTTCTATGGAAGATAAGAGAATAGGCTATTTACATTTGCACAAAATACACAAAACTTTCAGCAKTGGTGAAAAACTCAGGAGCACTCCCATACCATGACTTGAACTGGCCAGATGTAAACCTATACGTATCCGCTTCTTCCTCTTGCTTTGAATTTGCAAAGCATTCCTGGAAATCCTGTGGCCATATTTGCATTTGCTACATTTTAATCTTTTTTTGGTTAGCATCTACTTGCTTCTGGATCAAATCTCTGGCCTGCAAATTCACCCTGATGGCCTTTCAACCTTTACACTCTGTGTCAGAGAGTTATAAAAAAGCTGCAGATGTTTTCAGAAGAGGGTGGTTCGAGAGAATAGCACAAGGTGGAGAAACAGCCATGAAGTTAGAAAAGTCAGTGTAAGAACAAGTGCTGTGCCAGTAAGGACTGCTACATGAACCACAGAGATTGATAAGAAAAGAGGGACTGGAGGAAGGTATTATCCAAGGCTTGGGGAGAAGGTGGATCCAAAATGAGACCAAAGCAAGAAGGAAGGAAAATTAGGCAGAAGGATAGAAAACTGAGCATAATAGAAAAAAGAGAGAGGTGAGGTTAACCACGAAAAGGGGACAGGTAGGGAGGATGATTGTGTCAGGTACTAAGATGACCAGCAGATGGATAAGTGTGGAATGGCTGTTTTGTCCAACAAGCCAAATGTATTMATCACACCTGACAACAGACCAAAGTGAGAGAAAACTTCTTTACAAATCTCCTCAGTTGTGACCAGGGGCAGGCAGGAATAAGTGGAATAAATTTGTGTGTATGTGAAGTGATATCTCTGAGCATGGAATGGCTTTAGGATGTATCAGAAGTCAGAGCTGCAATTTCTGTTTCTGTAAATAAATGCATTTCTTACCCTTCAAAATACACTTCACAGCAGCAGAATTACACCATCATCCCTCCTGCCTGAGAAAGTTGGTGTCACTGTGTGTGCCTCTTTCTTCTCCAGATCATCTTCAAAGGAGATGATCAGCCACCCAAGTGTTGCACAAAAGTATCATCCCTCTCTCTCTGGATGTTCAAAAGCTTTTCACCTCCTAAGTGCAGGCAGCACCATGATTATCCTTTCACAACAAGAATCAGTTTTCCACAATCCTGCTATGTTGCTAACAGTGTCACCTATGCTGATGGCTTTTCCTGCCTGCTCTTCCAACAGAGGAAAATGGAGAGTAAAGAAACCTTAGTGAACTCTGTCAATTTTCCTCATTTTCCTACCTGGTAACCTTTATAGTACAGAGTTTCAAGAGGATTAGATAAAGCACTGTTTTCATATATTAGAACTGAGCTCCTTTGGGGATCAACAATCACTTTCATTCTTTAATTGCCCAACGCTGGCATAGAGCTTCTGCTTCAGGACCTGGATTCCCAGGAGTTACATTATCACAGAAAAAGAATAAGAGTAGTTTTGCCAGCTTTTGTTCTATGCTTTAAATAATGACCCTTTTGAATGGGTCATTTAGCCTGCCAAATTTTAAAAATATTTTCCTTCAGTAATATTGTAAGAATGATATTTCCTTATAGGAAGGTCATTATTTGAAGGAAAGAGGCCCACCCAGTGTAAGACAACTATGGCATTAGTAGATTCTGCTTTGGAACATTTGTAGGTGAACTGGAYAAGTGCTCTCCACTTCCTCCTGCAGAGTTGCTATTCAGCAGGAGTGACTCAGTCAACYTGGCAGTTTCCTTGGACATATCTGCACATAAATTAGATTGACAGTATCCAAACAAGTAAATAGGAGTAAATAGGACTTTTGGAAATCAAAATGCATCTAGCATCCTACTGACCCCCAAGTGGGTTCCAAAGCCTGTTCCCATTCATTGTACAATGAATCCCTCAGGTAAGTCCAGATCTGAGATACATCCCTGCAGCCCTTAGTTATTGAGAAATATATAAGCTGCTGGGAGTCCAGAGATATAAAGTGATGTTGCCCCTTCTGTGTGAAATGGTGACATTCTACGTGAATTAGGCACCACTTGAGATAACATACTTCTCCCTAAAAGTGTGCCAACCTTACAAAAGAAACATGGAACTGTAATTCTCATTKTCTTTGCCACAAGGGAAAAAACCACACAGTAATGCAGTGGTGATATAATACARTCTAATGCCACAAATGCCAAGGTCAGACAAATCTGCATTTTGGTCTCTGCTTCCTTATAGTAACCARTAAAGAAGCTTAAAGTTTTACTTCTAGCTGAGACCTATGACAGCTATAAAGCAAAATGTTTAGGCTAAGCACATCCTTAGCTCCCTAATKGGACATGATGCTAAAAGCATCATTTGAAAAATACGTTTAGGATGGATGTAATTTGTATGAATGACAACAAGGGATCGATTCAGAGGGACAAAAAGTTTATATTCCATAGCAGGATTTAGCAACATAAAAAACCTCACACCTRAATTTGTTGGCAGCTGATCAAATAAAGAAGTCAGAGAGAGACACCAATGATACATTTCTACAGCCAAGGAAGAGGCAGGGGTTCCTAACTTTGTTGTTTGACCAGTGAATTATCACAGCTCCTAACATTTATACAGGGAAATTCTGGCTGTCATGGCAACCATTTATTTCTGGTTGACTGCACTGGATAAGTATTTGATTAAAACCTTTTTATTTATTTCTCTAATCTAAAAGCTTTCTTTAGTGAAACTCTTAATTTAAAGGTTTTGCTACCTAATCATGCAGCAACTAGCACAGTTCAGCCCTGGCTTGAATGAATGGCAGCCCAATTAAATTATAATAAATATCGGATGATAGAGAGTCAAAGCAGTAAGAGAAGTGGAAAAAAGGATGCTCTTTTAGCAGTTAGATGGATGGATGGATGAAGCTATGTGAATGATACTTTTTTTTTWTTATTGATGGTAATTTCAGGTTGAAGAAAGCCTTTTATTAATCCTGTAAATCTGAACACTTTACATTTTTAATCTAAAAAGAAATTCTTGACTGAACAAGTGATTTCAAATTGAAAAATTGAAACTTTTTTTTACAGAAAAATTTAATATTTTTCTTGTCTTTTGCTGTTATTCTCAATTCCTTTTTTTATAAAAAWACTACTGAACATTTTGCCTCGTATGTCAAGAAAACCACAGTCTGAGGAATTTTTCTCTTTTCCTTCCTTCCTTCTTCACTCCTCACACAAAACCTTCTGCAAGTTGCTGCCCCAAGCAGCACCACAAGCAAACCAGAACAACCATGGAGAAATCAGAAGGTAAAATGTCAAACAGAATGATGACTTTTCAAACCCAGGGTATTTATTACTGGGTTTAGCCACAGTCTGGTTTAAATGTTTCTACTCCTGTGATCCTAAAAAAGAGCATTRTCTTCTAGAGTCCTTGTGTCTATAGGCTGAGGATGCAAGTATTTGAACACTTAACTGAAGCAATATATAATGTAAGCCAACCCTCCTGATGTAATTTATGTGCCCTGYTTTTTGCTGGGATTTGAAGATTTGATATTTTGCAAAGGATACTCAGAATAGATTTTTTTTCTAATGAATGTGGTAATGACAAGACTGCTTTCATAGTTTTTAATATTTGCTTTTTTTACTCTGCACTCAAACTTTTTATTTTTCTTTCCCTGAAGCATTTCTCTTTTTAAAATTTGGCACAGCATTAGGCTTTTTCCTTTCTTTTGTCTCTTTGAAGGTCAGAGGTCTGCTTTGTTCATGTTCTTTCACATAAAAGGCATTATCAATAACATCTGCACAGGCACTAGAATAATTAGCCTTTTCATTTTTATTATAAGCAGATTTTTCTGATTACAGAGATGCATTTCTATGTTAGCCAGAGAAGCAATCAAAAGTATGCATTGGTCATATTCCTACACAGACAGACAGACACTTTCCTAAACAAACACACACAACTGTCTCCATGCAGTTGGTCTCTTCTGCCCAGAAATAGATCTGACATATGAAATATCACAGGAAGAAACAAAAAAAAAAGCCACAAAAGCCCTAAAATATTTCAATGTGAATGTATTTTTTTTTCGAAAATTGCAAAGAAATAAGAAACAACTTATTCCTGCCCTTTTTATTAACTCTTTTTATGCAGAACTTTATTACCAATTTTAATGGGTACCACCACATCCATGCAAACATGCCATGGGATAGGACCTTTCTTCCACCCCACCTTATCCCACAGTGAGCCATGTGCTTCCCTCAGTCTCTGGCTTTTGTCAGAATGCCTGCATGACCCCCTCTTTTTGGTTGCTCCAGATTYAGAAGAGCTGCAGGAGAGTATAGGGTGCATCTTTTTGGCTGACATAGGTGAAGTCAGGAGAAGGCAATTTTGGGCAGTACAACCAATCTGAAACAAAATGTTTGCTACCCAACAAAAGCCAGTTACCATTGCTCATACCCAGGACAAATAATCATTTTCTTCACAAAAACCTTGGGCAAATTCAGACCCTTGTGAGCAGCACCCAAAGAAGGTCAATTCTGCACTCCCTGTAGTCTTCCTAAGCAGCTTTACATGGGGACTSCTGCTCTCAGCCCACCATAGAAAACTCAGAAACCTGGGATTGGATGGTTGGCCTTGACTGCCAGGGGTCTGAAAAGCTTCACAACATCAGATGAAACTTTCCTGGGTATACCTTTCTCAGAAAACTCCTGAAATAAATGTGTATTTTGCCTTTTAGCCCTTCAGTCCRAGCAGCTCAGCCAGTTAGTGTGGTTAGAACAACACACACAACTATCTGATGAGAAAGCCTTAAGGACAGAACAAGTTCTCTAGGCTCCCTGCAGCACCTCAAGGCCTGTTTCTGGTTTTCACCCTCATTGCAGAAGGAGCTCACAATCTGCTTGCAGGCACARCCCCCTGCCAAAACCATCTTCTGGTGAGTTTCCAGGGGAAACCCATGAAGGCTTTTTTTTCTCAGACATGGGAGAGCAAACTTTGTTTTCTATCAGAGATGGTTCCAGTCCACATTGCCAGCTCTGGCAGGCTGCATGCATTTCTAAGTGTCCTGGAAAGTATTTTTCCCACCTCCAGAGCAAGCAGGCAAGACTGTGGAGGTGGCTGCATCTCTGCAGAGGAGGAGCAAGATATCCAGCCAACACTGAAAACTTTGTTTGCTAGTGCTGTTCTCCTGGAGATACCTGTAATTGGACAGCACCACTTCTATACTAGCAAACTAAGCAGTGACAGGGACACAATTTGAGAATCTCTTGTTGTTGTCATTATAGTGCAGAAGTCCTATYATCAGCACATTGCAAAGGTTCTGCTGGAGTTTCATACCTCCTTGATGTTTTTTGGGGGCAGCTCCTCTAAGCACTGTCTCTCCCTCATTCTCACAGGAGCCAACTGACCCCAGTTCCCCTCAACCACCCAATCCACTCTTTTATAACACTCTTCTGATTGGCTACAGCTGTGGCCTCTTAACATCAGGCCCGCTCCTGATCTTTAATAATTGGCTCAGCTGCAATTCTTTAGGGGATAAGGTTACTTTTTATACTACCTTTATTTATCTATATTTTATTCCTCTACACTTGGTGGCACAGAATACACTGAGTGGTGTTTGCTTCTCATGTGTCCAGTCTAGCCAGAAACTACACAGGAGGAAGACAGCTAGCAAATGTGTCATCTTGTGCCACCTTGTCCCTCTGAAGCCTGTTATCACTGCAGTTTTTGGAGCAGGTGAGTGCAGAGCCAAGCTTGGAGACATCAGAGATGCAGGCTCGGCAATGAAGTGGGTGGGAAGAGACAGAAAAGACCCATGAAGAATGGGTAATGTTTGACTTTTCTCTCTCATRTGTTCCTGTGTAACAGCCTTAGACAGTTCCGGTGCTTACTGTGCTGCCTATGCTGAACCTCCTGCTGCTGTATAAGRAATAGGGGAAGAGGGACAATGTCTAAGCAAACACACACCCAGGAATGTGGTTTTAGTTGTTGCATTAGAAGTGACATCAGCCTAAGAGCAGCAGCTAACACATACCAACAGGCTGGTGAGCAGCATGAGGTCATTGCTCAGCTCTGCTTCATGAGCTCCGTAATTTTGCGTTTTATTTTGTCTGCTAACGCTTGTGACATTAATATGTTTATAATAAGGTKAACTCTTCCTGTTGCATTTGTTTCTACGGAACCTTGGGCTTAAAGGCATTGCCAAAAGTGCCATAATAGCACAGTGACCCCTGGATTTGAGGATTTGGCAAGGATATGTAGGTGCCTAGGCCCTACATTAATTTAGGTGATATAATATAAATGTCTGCATGACTAAGTCTGTGGGCTTTGCAAAGATGAGCAATGACTGCTGAGTGATGATACTTGCACATKAAGCCAAACCACTTGATATCGCAGCAAAAAAATTTGCCAAAAAAATTAGTTTRGATTTTAGGATTAGCATCTTGGTGTGTATCCTCATGAGTGACAGCAGGACAGTGAGATGCAATAAACATCTCAAGTATATTATGTTATCCTCCATGGGATCAATCTGTGGCATATCTGAATTGACTCCATTGGAGATTTTTCAACAAAATCATCATTACAAAATTTTAAAGAAGAATTGGGCTTTTTAAAGACATTATTTTGTTTGCATTTACAATAGGAAGTGGCACTACCACCCATCAGTTTAAAGTAGTCCATCAATTTGAAGCTGCATGAAAAGCAGGAGATAGAGATTTTAATGTAGATGTCATGTTCTTGAACCCCAAGCCTGAATTTATAAATACATGACAAGTCAGATGTCTTAGAAAACGTATTGGGTTTTCTCCATCTGAATCCTGAGGCAGTCAAAAGGTTTAAGACTGAGGAAGGTAAATGCTCTGCTCCTATTCAAACTATTCAGGAAACAGATGGCTGGTAGACCTGCTGTTYCTATTTTTGCCTCAAAGAATGGGACTTCTGTTACTTTGAAACATTTGTAAATTAGATTAAAAGATTTTGCAGATGAACCAGTCATTAGAAATGCAGGATTTTTTAATTAGTAAAACTGGCCTAGTGACAATGAGTCCCTCAAGACCTTGGTAGAAAGAAGAAGTTCAAGCATCACGGTCACACTGCAAGCACCTTTTGGAAGCTGAAGGTTACAGAGGAACTGAAGCATTGCCAGAAGAGAAAGCCCAAATCTGCATCCAGAAAATGTACCCTGCACAGATTGCTTCTGAAGTGTATAGCAGGAGTTATTAATTTCCTCACTCATGTGGAAATTATAAAGATGTTGTGTCATCTTTGCTTTAATATCGCCCTGAATAATCTCAAAAGATTTTGCAAACTGCAGAAGTGTCCTAGCAAGTGCTGATATCAATAATGAGGGGAGAAGAAACCAGATGGAAGCTTATCTGCTTTACTGATTTTGAGGGATGAAGAAAATACAAGCACAGAATCTCTMTATTAGCCTGTATTTAGACGTTTCCTGACACCAAAATGATTTCAGCTTTTTTATCCTGTTACAGTGGATAGCATAAAATACACAAGAACTGAAAGATGAGAGGATGTTAAGTCCATCTGTGTCCTTTACTTGCTGGGCCCTGGGGTCAGGWCTGATGCCTTTCCTGAATTTTGCATTTGCAGCTCTGTGGCTGTCTAAGGCAGAGGCTGAGTTGCATCTTCATTCCACTTGCTCTAAAATCCACTGATCACATAGTCTGCAGGATTTGCCTAGCAGCTGGAGGTTTGRATTTACATAAACAACTGATTGTTGCCTTTTTCCATGTATTCCTCCTCCACATCTTTACTAAGGAAGCCATGAGCCTGTCATGTGCATCCCAATATGTGATGTATGTACAAAGCACAGAATGGACCCCGGTCTCACTGGGGCACTTTCTGTAGCCCTTAACAGAGTGCTTAAATCCAGGAAACAAATGGCATTTGTGACCACCCTTTGGTACTCTCTGTTAAGTCTCAGAGATGCCTGAACTCTTCCAGTGCTTATAAATCCCAACTGGAGTGATTGTATCTCCTCAGTCAACGCATAACAAACAACTGCAGGGGCATTCCTGGCTGGGTGCTCACTCTTGCACAACCTATGTTCCTTATTGGATCCAACCCTTTCTTTTGGGTTCATACCAGCCTAGCAATTTGCATGCACCTCCTTCTTTCCATAAAAGYGGATCCACACTTTCTTTCTCTGTCCTCTCGTTGTACATCTCAATGCCTTTTGTCATTTACGTTGAAGTCCTCGGTGAGCTTTGAGTAATTTTGAATTCAGGCAGTCCTAATGTTGTCCCACTGTGTTCTGAACTACAGAGAAGTAGTTTAGCAGACTAAAATACTCTGTGTTACTCACCTTTTCCTATTCATGCAGTAGGTTTGCAGCTGTTTCTTCCATTTTGTATATCTGCAGGTTTCAGACTTCTGCATTCAAGTTCTTGAACTTTATGCAGTTATGGATAAGTCCTATGAATTTATAACCACTTCTTTCAAAATCAGGGAGCTTAGTTTCAAAACTACCTGAATTTGTCCCTCTCTATTAAATTGAATCATCATGTGACCACTTATTTTGAAGTTTTATTCCAGAACCAGAGTACCACAAAGCACACATTTCAAAACCAAGTTTAAAATTACATTAGTTCCTGATGCTTAAATTACTGTTTGGAGAAGAACCTGTCATCTCTCACAGTCAGCAATTATATGCTCTATTGCAACTAAAGAAACAGAAGAAGAAAGTGTTCAATAYGTATCTGGAAAGATTATGAGCAAAAGGAGAAGTAAAGCAGCTCAGGTAGCTAACATTTTGCAGTTACAGCCACATATGTCTGCCAAGGTTTTATATTACAGAATGGACATATAGTGAGAGACTAGTCAAGAAACAGGAAAAGCTGGCACAACATGATCAACAAAGAAGAGAGGGAAAAAAGGAGGCTCTTCAAGACCAGTCAGAAACTACAAAGGAATTTGCTGCCAAAGCAYCATGTCCTTTTTGGATTCCATCACAGTGATGCCAAATTATCAAAACTATTTCTCTTTTCAATACAATTGCCAAGCTTTTTGTTCCTCTGCAAAATCAAGTCAGGTGGTCTTTACCCATGTTACCCAAGCAGGTCATCTTTTGAGGCACTTAGACCTAGATGATTTCTTGTCTAGGCACATTTTCCTTCCKCATTTCTTACAATCTTATCATATTAGTGATATGATAATCCCATTAATGATACATGAATCACAGTAATGATATGGTTATCRTATTAGTGATAGGAACTGCTTTCATATTTTCTTTCTCTAGAGCAGTGTATATCCCCTTAAATAAATATTTCCCTTTTACTTTCTGTTTCATTGCTTGTATGTGTAGTCACATCCTTACCTTAATTTCATCACAGAGAACTACTCAATGGCAAAGATGCAAATTCCATGCTTTCATTTAAAAAAAATAAAAAATATATATKTTTAGGCATGACTTTCAGTTTTCCTGTGTTTGGGAAGYGGTGATAGTGTTCAATCACCTGAAGTGGGTAGAAAATATGAAAGGGAAATAAAGCAGGTGAGTAACATCAACTTTGTGTAAGGTGTCAACACCAGGGGCAGTTCCACATGCCTCAGTGCAGCTCTGGCCAAATGAGGCTTTGYTCTTGGAGCTGGGCTTTGGGGTGTAGATTTGTGAAGTATGTGCAGCTGTGAGTGGTGGGTAGACAAAGAATTTGGCAGTTCAAGATGTGGKTTTTTTCTCTCTTCTCTGAATGAGATTCTGTAAGTTTCCACAAGTGAGGAGGTGGCATTCCAGTAGTTATTCTCCTCTCATGATTGCCCTTCTCAGTAAACATAACACCCTTGCTTCCATCAAATCCCAAATAAACCACTGATCTAAGGAGATTATAAATCATCAGCCAGGAGTCAAACAATGGGTATATACCTGTCAAGAAATGTAAGAATTCTTGTAAGAATCAGCGTGATGGGTTCTTTCAGACTGGAACAAGAAAGAATACCAGGACAGAATGGTAATTCAAAAATTTTTTCAAAGGTTATGTTATTCACCACTGCTGAACTGTACATGCATCATAGGAAGCAAGCAATTTTACTAATATCTGGTTGTCTAAACAAATTCCCCTACTTTCTGAATTCAGTGCAAATCTGTTGAAAACCACAGGGTTAAACACTGAAACATCWGCAATATATGTGTAACGTGGTGGAGGCTTTGATACAACATCATTCAGAGAGCTGTAAAATACCTGCTGCAGAGGGCCCCTCAGTCCCTTCCAAATTCCAAAAAGTAAGTGATAGACAACAAGTTTGGCAGGGCCAAAGARATCCAGAGCTTTCAGAAAGATTGTAGTTGGCAGCCGAAATGAAAAACGGATTTTTTTTCCTGTGCTCACTGAAGTCATGTCAACAGTCTTATTTTGCCTTACATCTGTATATAATTGCTTTTAGACACTGTTTAATAGTACTTCCTGAAAAACTAGAAAGCTTCCAGATTGAATTATCACTTGGCTGTGAATAAGGAACTCAGTATTAAACAGAGACAAAAGACGATTTATGCATGCAGGATGAATCAAAGATGGTTCAGACAAGGAGGTGATGTTGACTCAGAYAATGTGAATGCTTGCAAAACTCTTCCCTGTGATGCTGCTCCATCACACTCACAACTGTAGCGCTGGTCAGCTCAGTCACCCAGGGTGAAGGTCAAGGTTTGTTTCAGGATGTCCAGAAACAGCAAATGCAGGTAATATGCTTTTGGAACATGAGAAGCTGTTATTCCTACTATGTGATTAGCATGGGTTTCAGCCCTAAACTTTGTCCCACTGASCAAATCCATATTGAGAAATGGATTGATACTATCCAGTAATCACGACTGATTGCAGTAATCCTCTCCCCTATCTTCCCCTCTCCTTCCCTTTCCTGTCCTGCCATCAGCTTGTGTTTCAACAGGAAAGACCTGGGGAGAGGAAAAGGAGAATTCCCTCAGCTCAGGGCCAAGGACCAAATGGGTGAAGGCACAACCTCCTCACTGCACTCTACTTGTGGGCCCCTGAGAAGCCAGCTTCAYACAGGAGTACAATATTCATTCTTGCCAAAATCCAGCCTCTGAGCAATATAACTATCAGTACTCAACTACACCAGCTAAATCTTCCCAGTGATGTTTTTTTTCCATTCCTACTCCCATCCTTCCGTTCCCAAGCCAAATGAAATAATAACAACAAATTACAAACTTTAGCACGATGTGTAATCACATGTAAATACCATTACCCTGCTAATGAAATTCTTTTACTCTCTGAACCTGCAGAACCCACACTGCTATGAGAAAGAACAAAGGTTTTCCTCAGACATCGCCACTTCTGTAATGAAATTGCAGTAGTAATTGCCTTAGTTCTTGTCCTCAAGTATTCTGGAGTTTGGCTTTTCAGCCTGACAACTTCTCAGGCAAATATGCAAACATTGCTGGGACATGATTAAGTAGAGATGGAGAAGCATGAAAGCCACTGTTTACAAAAGAGCACTTATTTTGCCCTGGTTGCCAAAGTAGATAGCACCACAAAGTTAAGTAGGTCTATTGTGTATTCTCAATCATAATCTCTAAGAACAAACTAATGGTTTGCTTTCCAAGCACTGTGCAAGACATTTGGCTGCTTGTGTGGAATTAAGCAGAGCAGAGAATGGGAAAGGTTGGTCAGTAAATCAAAAAACATACCTCTGGCATAATGCCAGGATTTCAAACCTTTAGGAGGAATATGTTGGAAGGTGATTRAACTACTTGTTTTCCAGATGGACTAATTTTACTCTGCCAAAGCAGTTGTTCATGTGCAAGAACTATTTGTATAAAATTACTTCATTTCTTAACTTCCAAAAATTATTAATTTATCAAGACTTCTTTATTGTTTTTAAATATTTTATTATTTTTCATTGAGGACAGTAAATGAGCAAGCCTTACTTGACATAGGGGGCATCAAATGTTACTTCCTTTTGATAGAGTAAACTGTAAAAAAATAACATATAGAGATTACTCAATTCCCAGTTCTGGAAAATAATGCTTTCAGAAAGTTCTCAAGAGTCATAACTGCATATGAGTTTCCAAAGCACTGTGAAACACATTGCTTTCCAATATACTCTGGAAAATAAAATTAATAGATTATTTTAAATAAAAAATAGAACTGGCATTGGAACAGGCAATACCAGACTATAACTATCCTTTTTGGTCCCCATAATTTGACAAGARTGTTGAAACATGCTGGAAAAAAAGCCCCAGAAAGTATCTGAAAGTTCAAGAAAATATTTAATGAAAATATTTCATGCAAGAGACTGGAAGAACTTAATGCATTTACATTATGAAAACCATAATCGAGGTCATACACTGACTCCAGTATAAAATTATTTCATGTAACACCCCAGGGTGGAGGGGTTCTCAAAGATCTTCTCATCCAACCTGGTTCATTTCCAGAGTAGCCATTATTAAAAGATTGTTTAATAAAACAAAAGAAGAGATACTGAATGATGAAGACACATTTAAGATATTGAGCAAATTTTGCCCTTGGAACAAACTCAGAAACACATTCCTGGCTTCATCTTCATCCATTAAATCAGAAGCAAATGCATTCTCCGAAGATAGACTTTAGTCATACTAAAAAAGTGAAATTGTTGAAATCTAACCTATGTTGTGACATACAGAAAGATGGAAATGTGTTAAAGGTTCCTTCTTCCCTTAAGACACTGCAATATCAAGAGCTAGTGATCTATATGAGAGGCRGATAGTAAGTGATGAGCAAGATGCAGCATTGTGATTCATTCCCCTCCTCTTCAGTGCTTGCCCTGCCATGAACACAGAGCTGAGAAGGGCTYAGATCCTACTGAACAGCTTCCTGCCTACCCTGAAGCTGCATTCATCTGCTGGCTTTTACAAGACAGATGAAACTGGACTTAGCCTGTGGCAGGCTGTAATCATGCTTYATCAGCTCCTGATGACATTGGATGACATTAAGGTGGTTAGCAGTTCTCAGTCAGGTGTGTGTYATGGCTGATGGATTGCCTGAACGTGCTTTTAATTAGCAGTAAGGGTTGGATTTAAGAAAAGGGCTGTAGCTGCTGGGCCTAAGTCTAGCTGGGTGGTAAGCTAGGAAAACACTAGCAAACAGAGCTGTGCCCCACGTCTAGCTCCTCACGTGTGCTTTGCACCTGGTCCATTTGGAAGTGTGAGATAGATCTCTGTAATCACCTCACTGCTCTTGGAAAACATGATGGTGTWGTCTTAACTGGCTGAAATATTCAGAAACACCATCAGAACAATACTGTCCTTCTCCAGTTTTACAAACTTGGGCTGTCTTTCAGCCCAAGTTTACAAAACTGAGAACAGTGTCATCTGCACTCAATCCCACCTTAGTCTACCTGAAAACAGAAGAGGTAAAGGATTTCTTGAATATTTCAGGAAGTTTCCCATTGAAGGGAAGGCTGAAGRCCAGCCAGACCTGAAAGCTAATCCATATGTGCTGTAGAAAACACCAGGTTTGGGCTTTCTGACACAGTAAGCAGCATTGTTAGGAGTCCAGAATGTAAAAGAGTCCTTTTCTGCTCTAGAGGAAGTGGTCTGAGGCAAACACAGCTAGASCAAGAATGAAGCACTTTGCACTGCTCCCAGAAGCAATACAAAGAACTTGCAGGAGGAACCTATACCAATCCTARTGTTAGGCCTTGGAAGAGGTATGTCTGACATGTCATGGATTTGGGATGTCACTGGTGACAAGCAAATGTGTTAATGGCCTTATTGAAGATAATTTCTCTATGATATAAAACTGCTGAACTCTACTAAATTCCATTTTCAAAATATGAGGAGGTCACAGGAATTGTTGTTTGGACACATATGCATAGTTCTGTATTTTGTGCATCAGCTTTAAGGGATATCACCCAGTCTTTGTTGGTCCTGAAGTGCTTATGTGAGCAGGATAGGTTGGCAGTGCTCACAGGAACTTGCATAGCATGTTCAGTGCCTCAGTTGTTTAAAACAGAAGGAGGTGTACATATGTGTGTTTACAAGCAGATGAATTTCTACTGCCTTCTGGAAAGAATGACTTACAGCATAGCAAAAGTCATGAGAGCTGCACACTGGCAGATACCCAAAACATTGTAGTAATTAAGCAGAGGGGTCTCTTCCCCACCACATCAGTATGGGACATGGGTGGAAGCACCTTCTTGAAGGGGGAGGGGAGATGAATCTGCTGCAGGAGGGCAACAACACTTTTTCCTTCTTGCCTAAATCTCATGTGACGTGATAGCCTCCCAGAAGGCTGGTACCATGGCAGGCTGGTAGAGGCAAAGACAGCTGTGTCTTCCACAGTCCTTATGATATAGGCCAAAGAGATGTGTAAAGAGTTTTGCAATGTGATTATGTGTTGCAATTTTAAAGAGCTGTATTATCAGATGAAGTGCTGGGAAGGTACCAAACCTTTTCTGGCATACAAAACATAGCATTAAAAAAGCAATCCTGCAGCTCCTTTTAATTATTAATTTTCATAATATTATTACTTTATGTCACAATATTCTAGGCAATATGGATTATTTTGTCACAGGTGGACCTTATCCTCAAAATTTATAACATTCTTTCAGGTCTATTCTCTATGTCAAGCTGTTTTCTCTCTCTCTGTACTCAATAACATGGCACAGTACCCAGAAAGGGTTATTTGCATRTTGTTTTAAATACAGTCATTCAAAACTACTAATACTATCAGATAACATGAACTATGTACAGACAGAGTTTGTGATTCTGCAGTTCTACCATGGTTTCTGCCCTTAATGYCCTGACATTTGGATAAAGGCTTCCCAGGGCATGGCTCCCTTGTGTCAGGGCAAGACCTGGCTTCCAGGGCCCATCCAACCACCCTGTCCAGGAGCAGGACAGCCAGGGTCACCAAGGCAGCTCCATTTCTGGGCATTGATCAGCTCCCTAGGGATGGGGACAGGTTGTGGCCAGGCTTGGGCGTTGGCCCATGGGTGCAGATCTGGATCAGGGTCAGCGGGGTCCACAGACAGGTGCAGGCTGGGCTGCACCACAGTGGCTCTTCTAGAGATACAGTACCAAAGATTTGTCTTCAGAGCAGCTCCCATAGGAAGGGATGAGCCCTGGCCATGGCCTCCTCCATAGAATCAGTAARGTTGGGAGAGACCTCCAAGWTCATCAAGTTGGCTTGACTGACCACCACGTTTGTCAACCTGATCGTGACACTAAGTGCCACGTCCAGGTATTTCTTGAACAGCTGCAAGGGACAGTGGTCCATCAGCTTCCTGGACAGCCCATTCCAATGCTTGACTACCCTTTCAGATAAGAAATTCTTTCTGATGTCCAACCTGAACCTTCCCTGGCCCATTTCCTCTCRTGTTGCCCCTAGCTGCCTGGGAGAAGAAGCCAATCCCCACCTGGCTACAACCTCCTTTCAGGTAGCCATAGAGAGTGATAAGGTCACCTCYTTTYTCCAGGCTAAACACCCCCAGCTTCCTCAGCTGCTCTTATGACTTTCTAGAGCCTTCAGCAGCTCCATTGCCMKTCTCTGGGSCTGCTCCAGCACCTCAATGTCCTTCCCAAATTGAGGAGCCCAGTATCTGAGGTGAGAACTCACCAGTGCTGAGTACAGAGGTACAATCACTTCCCTAGTCCTGCTGGCCACACGATTTTTKATGCAAGCCAGGATTATTTTRGCYTTCTTGGCCACCTGGGCTCACTGCTGGCTCAAAAGTGTTCTAACACTTTGCACAGACCTGAGGTCATACRCACTGGGTGTGAGGTGCCTTGGCCATGAGGGTAGGGTAGGGGATTCTGGGCAATGTCTGATGGGTATCAGGCCATGCTGGGCATCCCCATGGAACTATTTTCAGGGCCTATGCATCTCCCTGGCTTGGAGTGGGGTGGGTGATCCATATCCATTCCCAGCGGCCAGCGAGCCTGGGATGATACTGCTGGGGTGTCAATATACAGTCCAGCTCAGGCAGTGGGGCAAGGGCATCAGACCATCCCTGAAGAGCTCCRGGGGCATGGGAGGACCTGGAGCTGCTCTGGGTTAGTGTCTGGGCTGGGTGCAGGTGTTCAGATGCCCCTGAGGAAGTCAAGACCTGGGGCTGAGCTGGAGCTCAGGGCTGTGCAGAGAGCGAACACTGTGGAGAGCCTCGGGGCAGGCGTGCTGCGCTCGGACAGGAAGGGTCAGCAGGGCCCGGGCCCCACAGCACTGGAGCTCATGGTGGCCTGAGCTGGCCAGAGGGCAGAGGGGCTCCCCACAGSGGTGGCAGGGCAGGCCCTTGTCCCAGGAATGGGACAGCCCCAGGAGTGACAGTGCCCAGTGTCAGACACAGCCCAGTGATTGCTAGGGTCCAAGGTCAAGCTGGCAAGTCACGACTGCAGGTCAGGGACAGGGTCCAGCTCTGGATCAGTGACCCATGGCCCAGGACAGCCTGGGCTGCCAGGCACTGTAGCTCCATCAAGGGCCAAGCTTAAAAGCAGATCCCACAGGGCAGAGAGGGACACCTGCCATGGCTTTTCCATAGCACCATGCTGGCTGGGAGTCTCTTCCCATATCTCCAGCAGGAAGGGAGATATGCATCCTCAGCTGCACCATTCGTAAGCTTGCCTTAAGCCCTGGCAGCCAAACCTCTGGAAGGGTGGATGTGGATGCACTCAGGGCACTTAYACAGGGCTGAGTTCACTTGTATGACAAACTAATGAATTTTTCAGCATTGTGCTTCAGTGTTTGCATGTGTCTGTAGCACTTATATCACAATATTTCTGTTACTTCTCTCTTTCCCAGCCTCGTTGCTTCTTTATCTCCGTTACAATATTTACTTGGCATCTATCATCATTCAAAGCACTGAACTCTTCTATCCACAGCACCCTGGAGCTTGTTCACATCTAACACTACAGATTCYAGTAATGCTGTCAGAGTACTGTAGCATAGGCTTATTCTAATAGAGGCTGGGTTTGATCAGTTCATCCTATAAAAACCATGATCTCTTCACTGAGCCTATCACTTCATCTATAACTGTTTGGAAGTTCTCAGCAAAGCACGATAACTTTGAACTCCACCCCAGCTTTCAGCACTGATCAAACACATGATTTGTCCTATCATTCTAACTTCACTGCCTTTTCGCTCTTCACATTTCATATTTTTATGTAGACAAAGCCATTTTGGCTTTTTGCCACTTGCTGAAAGTCTAGGTTGAGTGCCAGCAGCAACAATGCACTTGTCTTTTATGTARCATGGAGACAACAATGTATGAGATAAATAATCAGTTTAAAAGACAGCAAATGTCTTATATCCACATAGGTTTGCTAGTGCCTAGTGTCAGCAGCATAAAATAAGGAACATAATGCTCTATCATCCTAAAGTAGCATTTGCAAATTCATCTCTTATCTTTAATGTCCAGTTAAGGAACATGATGAGAAAATAAGTTAATCCCATGTGGTTTTTATCTTCATACCAAACACTGATTTGAATCAGTTGTTCAAAATCCCACACATTCTTAGACRAATATTCAAGAAGTGCTCATATAAATAATGCACAAGTGAGCAGTTTTCCCTTTAAACAACTAACAGAAAAGGCTTTAAAATGTCATAAAGCATAGCTTGTACCTACATAGGTATTAAATACATGCATACATATATATAATACATAACTACATATATAGTTATGTATTTTCCTAAATACATGTATGCCTAGATTGTATAAGTCTAGTGTAAACCCTGGATTGGGTTACCTGCTGTATCCATATATTTGCAAAGCAATTCTCCTAGTGATAAGGATATGAAGTTTTTCTTTCTCTTCTRCAGCAATATTATGGACTTTGAAGCAATAGTTTGACTTTGAAGGGTCCTTTTAAAGACTACCTATGTCTGAATTCTCTGCAATGAGCTGGGACATATTCAATTAGAGCAGATTACTAAGAACCCCATTGACCCTGATCTATTTACAGGAACAGGAATATAAAAATTGTACTATTGATAATGRGGTTATACTATAATACATAACAGTAATATAATCATGTTAGTATTATGACTGCAGTGCTCAATAAAAAGCAATACATTTGTGATGAACATTGAACTGAGTTTTCCTTCTCTATTTATGTCACCCAGCACTTTATGATTAACAAGTTGAACTGCAAACATCTCAAACTGCAACTGCTGCATACCACTATAATGTTGAAACATGATGTTCTCCTTTTTATAAAGTAAACTATGAAATTGTCTTTTTCCTCAACTTTCCCACTTCCAGTGATTTCATTGCTCCTTGAAATTCCTCTCTGGGTTGTACACCTTCAGCCTATACCTGCTACTCTGCTTGCTTGATTTTTAGGTTGCATGCATCTGGCAGAGACAGCAGAACTTGGTGCTCATCTGGAATGCACCCTTCCTTCTTTCAACACCATCTCATGATTCACTGCCAGTTCTCAGGAATTCTTTTTGTGTATGTGTAAGAGGACCAGTCATATTACCATACAGCTGGTGTCTTGCCTGACTGAATTTAGTAGAGATGTCTCTGGACATTTGATTTCTTTACGCACTGTTTTCACTTCTTTGACTTCTGCAGAAGTCCTGAGTCACTGATTCTGTCTTTGTAACTCCTAATTTTATTGCTTGTCCAATTCTCCTGGTTGTTTAGGCTTCCCATAACTTCCTGGCAGTGCTCAGGATCAATTTGCATGGTCCACCCACTCTGCACAGAATTTCTTTGGCATAACTGATTATTTATCTCATACATTGTTGKCTCCATGTTACCTTAGGTACCTCCTTTGCAGAGCTCTCTTTTCTCTCATCTAGATAACATCAGGATTGATTTGCACTTCATTCTTTTTTTTTTACCATAATTTTCTCCATAACYGATTCAGATAGTGAAGTGTTTGCTCTAGCTCTGTTTGTCTTCATGAGCAAAATATATGTTGTCAGCAGCCAGATCTGTATCAGCATTGGGCACTCATCCAATTAAAAGTTTACAACAATTGACATAGGCTGAAGTAGAATTCACAGACTGAAAGCTTCAGCTTACCTGTGTAAATATTCTTGTCCTGCTSCAGAGGCCACAACTGCATTTAAGAACTGGCACTGGACATTTAAAAAGATAATATCAGTAGTAAAAGAAATATTGCATGTTACTGGCCCAGTGTTCAGTTTAACAGAGACAGCAATATGTCACAGAATCAGTTACTGTGTCTGTGGAGTTTGGGAAAAATGGTTCAACAAAGGCCTGTAGCAAAATGTTTTCCCTTTTCCAACTTCGTATTTAAACAGTCCTTAAACTCCTGGCTGCTTTCCAACTTTTTGTCTGTTCAGTAACAGAGAAAAAAGTTTTGATATAATGGAAAACAACACTAASAGGTTAACTTTCAACTTTGCCTTGAACTTCTTAAATGACTGATTAACTTACTTCTTACAGTTTATAGAAGAAATGAGGGTTGTAAACAGGACTGCTTACTTCTTTCTTATCACTTAAGTATCTGTTTAATTTATTCATCACTCACACACTAACTCTTTAGAAACAATGCAGGGTGAAGTGCTTGTGACCATGAATTCCACAGTCATGCACTAGAAAACAAGGAAGATAAAGGCCAAGAAACCACTAAGTCRTCCTCAAGCCATGAAAGTGTAGTCTACAGTTCAAGTGGTGTCGACAGACACTTTCCACTAAAGTAAGCAGCMTTTAGTGTCCCAGCAGCATAACAGTAATGAGTTTGTACTGGATGGGATGTTGGTAGAAAATCATCTAAGACTGAGAAGGAGAGGAGACTTAGGAGTATGTATTGCAGTTTGTCTAGAAATAGAAATGTGAAAACCCTTCCCATGATACTAGCATGATAATGGGTTTAAAAGAGCAAGGTCTTACTTAGAAAGTACCTCTGTCTTAGATCCAGGTCACTAAGAAACAGACAAGTAGCCCTGTCCTGCTGAGCCTGGGTAGCCCCTCACAGGCTATGCTGATAAGGCAACACTGCTGTGAATAGCAAAAAAGAGGAGTAGGGAG
The DNA here is from genome assembly GCA_014549065.1 of Cardinalis cardinalis. Taxonomy (NCBI): domain Eukaryota; kingdom Metazoa; phylum Chordata; class Aves; order Passeriformes; family Cardinalidae; genus Cardinalis; species Cardinalis cardinalis. Next base: position 4,783,908 of record JACDOX010000048.1, read on the forward strand.
GGAGGAGAGAGTGTTTGCACACAGCCATCCTTGCTTTTCCAGTCCAAATGAGCAGCTTCTGAGTTTGGGGAGCTTTTTGGTTGTTCTGTTTGGTTGGTTTGGTTTTTTGGYTTTGGAGGCTTTTTTGTCAGTGACAACACTCAAAGAAAGTCCAGAASTAGGCCTGAATTTAGCATCAGATGTAAAACATGTCTTTGAGCTACTCTGAGTACTCAGCCAGCATTAGTGTCACTCAGAAGGTTTAAAAAAGAAAAAAGGTACCTTCTCAGTATTCTGTGTGAATTTGCATAGCCTTTGACAAACAAAAAAGCAAATCCAAACCCAACTTTTTGTATGGTAGATGTAGAACCAAAGATAATCTCAGCTCTCAGGAATCTGCTTCAAAGCTGGACCCATTTCTCCTCTAARTCCTTTCAAATTTAATGAAAATATATGTGAAAGATGACATGAAGTTTGACACCTAACATAAGAAAAATGTTACTATATTATTTAACAGCAATGCAAAATTGCTTCCTACCTGTGGAATATTGTTCTCAACATTAAAACAACCTGCTATATTATAATCATGCTCTGTAGCAAACCCACTTTTCATGTCTTTCAAGTTGTCTATATTTACAAAAAATTTCTATTCACTCTAATGTGTGGGATGTGAGCCTATTAATTAGTCTGAAAAGAAATTCCTTCTTGTGGTATAGTTTTCTGGCCTGCACAATCCACCTTTTGGGTCCTCTTTCTCARTGCTGAGCCAAAGGCTGGTTAAAGTGGGAGTACCAGATGATGGTTAACAGGAAGTCCCAGTGAAACTCCTCTTGCTCTTTACATGGAATGTTAGCTATGTTTTAGGACCCTTGYTTAACCCTTCTATGACCTGTGAAAAGTCTACAGAAAAATTCCAATGCCTATGTTCAGTGTGGGATTTTATCACAGCAGTAAAAGAGAAAATCAACACTAGAAGTWTCCAAAGGGAAAAATATGGACCTCTGTTATTGTCAAAAGTGAAGGTGTACACCCAATATTCAGGGTAATTTCATGTCACCAAATGGCATACACAAGCACCAAAGAGAAAAGGAGTTTGCTCCTTCTTTAGGGAGGAGGCCAAAAGTACCAGGAAAACTATAAATATAGCTGGTAGTTGGAATTTTAAAAGAGTGAAGGCCACACATGTCTGCAAAATTGTGTGTATGTCCCACACCAGTAATGATTGCATACTCAGGAATTGAATTRGAATAGCTGTTGCTGTGTGCTGCTGTCAGCGCTTGCTGCTTCAAAGCTGACATTTTGTTAAGTCAGTTGCATACTTTGAGGTTTCTTCATGCCAGGAGGTTGCAGGAGCTCAGTCAGTGGTGGGGCAGATGTTCCTGCACTACGTATTTCATGCAGATGTAGGAAGCAATACCTTTTCTGCAGTGGCCAAGACTGAAAAGTCTCAGTGGGGCTGCATGAGGCTCATTCTGCTGGCTGCTGCAGCTGCATCACTGCTCAGGAGCCACTTGCTGTTTCTCTTGTTGTTCTAGATCTGCTATTCTATAAATATACCCACAGACACTACCTCCTCCAGTTTTAGAGCTGCTTGCATGGTGGCTGGTTATGCCTGAATTAATTTCACAGCCTTTCAATGAGTTATTTTTCAAGTGTTGTGTGATCCTCATAAAATTGTGGTAATCCGTTAAATAGCGCTGTACAGTTTGGACTCTGAACCTATTTTGCTAGATGGAATGGTTGTAAGTTTCCAATTAACTAAAAATTAAGCATTAACTGGAATACTTTATTGGAAAAAAAATGAAAACAATTAATTTTTACAATTAGAAATTAATAAGCAAGTACTAGTAATTATTTCCTATAAAGTTGTACCTTRACTTTCTTTCTAAAGATTCGTAATGCCTAGGGCCTTTCTTAAATCACTCAACCATGAAAATTTCTTTCAGCCACATTAACTTTCTGTAGCAAGTGGTACTGAACTTGTTCAAGTATAATTTGCTTATGTTATGCCTTTTTGCTTACACACGTGACTGAAGTGCTTTTCTCTCCACACAGTGGCATTAGTAAGTCCCTGGTTTACAGAGAAACATGCTGGCAGTACAGATTATAGCTTTCATATTTTGTTTCTGTGGGCTGGGAGCTGCTATTGCTGCTACTGCATCAAATGAGTGGAAAGTCACTAGTCGAGCATCATCTGTTATCACTGCAACCTGGGTCTTCCAGGGTCTTTGGATGAACTGTGCTGGCAATGCACTGGGGGCTTTTCACTGCAGACCTCACCTTACCATCTTCAAAGTAGAAGGTAAGGAAGCATAATTTAACTGGAACTTATGGAAAACCACGTGTATTGCAAGATGCGAGCCTGAGGAGTAAGAGACTATTTTGGCTTGTGCAAGAGATTTTGTTTAAAGCATTGTGATGAATATAAGTAAATGGTTTTGCAGGCAAAATATCAGAAACAACTTTGTAAGAATGACATGTATTCCAAGAAAGACAGTAAGCTTTACTCTGTGGTTGGTAATATGTGATAAGTATACTGGACATAGTGCCAGTAATAAACTGTCAGTATCAAACCACTGTTAACACAAAAATGGACCAAACTGTCTTACAGCTCTAATTTCCATGGCAAAATGAGCATTGTTCTTGCTGGATGGTGAGARGGGGAGAAGATAGCAAGGTCTGTGACAGTTATCAGTGCTCTTTTTAGTATCTGAAAAAATCAGAGAGCAAATAACCACATCCACGAATATGTGCATCCTGTGCAAATACTCATATACCAGGAATTAAGTGCTAGTGTATATACKTGCTTGTATAATGGGCTAACATTTCAACTTTAAAGATAAAAGGTATGCTGTTTCAGACTGTCCATTTTAATGGAAAGTGCTAAATTTGTGAGACATCTATCAGAGCATAGAAACCAATGGAGGCTTCTTGCCTYATGTCAGAAACAGCTTTTCTCAGAGATAGGAGCTGGCTGTAAGTGTACCATGCAATGTGTTTTGTGTTTCTATGTGTAAAGCAGTAAATGAAGAGGTTTGGGGTTTTTAGCTGTTAAGCCTCTTGATAGTAGGCCAAATAATGTTTTCAGTGAAACTGTATGTAAGCACTCATGGGGGCCTTGGCAGAAGGACTGCTCTCCCTGGGGTGGACAGCACACAAGCAAGATGGAGTCAGACTAGAGTAGGAGAAAATGCATTAAGACACCAGTATTTTAGGGAGACAGAAAATAAACCCAGGCTAGACAGAAGCAGTCTCCCAAAGCTTYTATAAGACAGAAAGAAGCACAGTTCTGTTAAGATAATAACAGCCAGTGGCTGAGTGACATAGAAAATGTAACATTGCATGGTTGTTACCATACGGTATATTACATAGACAGGGTCGTATGCTCACACATGTACGGAAGCATGGAAGCTTGTGGATGTTCCAGATCTTTACCTTTTTTTGCCTTTCATGCCCATAACACATCAGACTACATGCTGTGACATACAGATCAACTCTTACACATACAGATGATTTTGAGATAAAACTTGACATAATTTTTCTACATATTTCATGATGACCTCTTTCAAATCATCACACATCATCYGTGAGAAATGCAAGTGGGTAAGAAGGGTTTTATTTCTTTTAAAGAATGCTGTTCATCAAAAATTACTTAAAAGGCACAGAAACTCACACATATTTTTGAAAAGTGAATATTATATTTTGTAAATAACCATTTATGCCTTATTTCTGTCAAGATTTAAAGGAAGAAAATCAGCTCTTCTTCTCAGGCATTGTTTAAAGCAATGGAAAGTAACTGGAAACTACCATTATTGCTAGTGTTAGTAGCACAAAATCTGCTTTCAGAATAATCAGATGTAATCTATTTGCCACTTTGTATTGTTACTATTATTTTCATCACTGGCATATTGAAATTTGAATAAACAGAAAATGCATGCTATGCATGCATTGTTTAAATATATACTTAAGTATGTAAGATTTTGCATGTTTGTTTTTTAGAGGAATATAGAGTAGAAATTCATTAATTAAAGTAGCACACTCTTGTTCAAGTAAGAGAGTAACAAGCTGATGTAATGACATTTAGGAAGTCTAATTTTAACTTGCCAGTGCATGCACCAGCAAAGGATAATGTTACATGTAGCACAARCACTACTGGAGAAGAGTGAGGTATTCAGTTTGGAAAACCTGCTAAACATAAACTCCTGATAATCCAAGGAAAACAAGAGTTCAACAGGGAAAGGGCTTTGCACTGTCACTCTGTTGTTGATTGTAAAACAATAAAATGCTCAGATYAAAGAAGTAATGAACTCTCTGTTCCCAGAGCTTCAAGATATCGTTATAATTTACATATTGAAGCCAAGGARGGCTGGCAGTATACCTTTTCTTCTGCACGTTCATCTTTTTATGGAACTGATTTGGAAATTTTCCTATAGCCAAAGACAAATCGCACAAGTTCCTCATTCCATTCCTATCTTTCCATTTTCAGGTTACCCTACAGAAAGTATTAGCAGTAACAGCAACTGTAGCAGCAACAGTATTATTATTATACAGTTAGTGTATAAGTCACTCCTACTCCAAAGCAGATTCATTTGATCATTAAATGTTTAATTGCAATTTTTGTGAGGATTTTGCAGGGGAGGCTTCTAAAGGGGGTCTATGAAGTTTTAAGGGGCTTTTCTGCCCTATTTTTCACAGCAAAAAAGGAAACAAACATATTCCAGAGGCCTTGCTCTGAGCAGAATTACCCTGCAGTCATAGGCAGTGTGCAGATATTTGCCAGAACTGACTTTCAGCTTGAGGACTAGTTGTGCTGATAGGGGCATAGGAAAGGCAGTGAGAGCACAGCTTCTGCAACCCAGCCCAGGTACAGATGTTGAGGGGTTCATGTTTCTGGAAGTCTTGTTTAGCAGGGCCACACTGCTAACAGTACCCAAAGCTAGCTGGGCTGTTGCCAGATGTACATGTGCATTCACATGTCCAGCCACAGTGTGGTCTGCTGCAGTGACTGAAACATTCAGATGAAAGATCTTAGAGGGAGATCCTGAACAGTAATAGCATTGTGGCTATTTAAGGCAATATTTGTGGAAAGAAGCAATATCTTTTATTAAATCAACTGCTTTGGGAAAAGTATGCAACAAAGTCACTCATCAGATCTGACACAAATACAACAAGCTTCGAGCTAAATATTATCTGGGAACATTGTCTCTTCAGTTAACTTGGTTATGATTATCAGAGCATCAGATACACCCATGGAAATTGCATGACTAAAATCAARAGACCATTACTCACAAGCATAAACTCACACAGCCAATAAATGCCAGAAATTAAAACTAGCAGTGAGACAACATTTTTTCAAAAAGAGTAACCTTTGATTAACCACTCAGTCCTTATCAGCAAGAAAGATAYATAAAGAGCCTTCAAAGCATGAGCTGGAGAATTGAAACTCTGGAGTCATGAATTCCAGAAAGGTACTGACTTTTTATGGCAGAGTTTGCACCCAGCCTGCCTCCTGCTAACTCCCCAGTGCTTCACAAGTCATAGTTAACCTCTTTTGTCATTCTTCTCATGTATATAATTCAGAATTCTTACAGTGACAGAATTACCCAGATTTGACAAGAACCATCTTTTAGCTATCGAGCATGGCTTGGACACTTTATTTAGGTATTTTGACTTCGGTGGTGTTACACAGAGCTGTTTCATTCACATAAAGTAAAGAATTATAACTAGCCAACTGYGCTGTGTCTATGTCCATTTTCTATGACACTTCCTCAGTCTGTCAGGACAGCTACTAGGCTTCTTCAAACAATTAGTTTGGCATTTTGCATGCCTTGCTTATGGCACTGCTTCATGACTCTTATATGTTCTGGTTTTCCATACCATGAGTCCAGGGAGGTGTACAAGAAACGAGGAGAAATCTGCTTCCTTGAACCTTTGCTTTTTTGAGCCTCAGATCTCCTGCTGGCATCTTGTCAGTGCCTGTTTTGTCAGAGCCTGATGGGGCAAATACTGCTATCTTGATGGTAGCCAACGTGGAGCAGGCAGTGCCCAGCTGTTCTGGGTCACATCAGGGCTGCCTTGTCATGATACCATCACTGCAATGCAGATAAGCAGCAGAAGGAAGTTGATACAAGAAAACTGCTATTGCAGCACTGGTACCCAGAGCAGCCTTGCATAGTCAAACACCATTTGGGTTCATCAGGTGAGATTGTCCCTTACCTGACAGAAACTTACTGCCAGGGAAAGMACGCTATGCATTTGTTTGGTGCGAGTCGACAAGCCAGCCAGATATACATAGCGCAGCCAAGGCCAGGCTTCTCCTCAGCCTCAGAGGAGCGCATTTAGTGCTAACACCCCCAGCAGCCAACACCATGGCTTTACACCCATCCTGAGTGAGTTCGCAGGGGGTCAGGCTGGGTGAGTGTTGAGGATGGAGACTGTGCTCCTGCTCCCTGCTGCTTGGCAGATCCCCGTCCCCTGCC
>JACDOX010000048.1:4790615-4878925 GCA_014549065.1 Cardinalis cardinalis
CGCGCTCCTCTCTCCATGGTGCTGCAGGAGCGGCCCCGGGGAAGCGCCGGCCGTGGCCGGGGGTGGTGCCGCCCGCCCGGCTGGGGGCAGCCAGCTGCCCTGCTCCCTGGAAAGGCGGCGAGCCTCGCCCCGCCTGCCCCCGGAGRAATAGCCCCGGGAGAGGAGAGGCTGAACTGTGCCCAGAGCCCGGGCAAGCAGCAGCTGTGTGAGCTTTTAGGGCATCGCAAGGGAAGGGGCCGGGCCGCMAGCCCGGGGTGATTGGCTTCAGCTGTCATCAGGAAGGGAGAAATCCACCGGCACGGCTTTCTTCTGGCTGATGGTCAGCCACAGGGGACTCTGCCGGAGGATCCTCCCGGTAGTCAAAGGGACAGAGTCACCAGGGTCGTGATTAACCCCAGCTGGTAAGCGCACAGCTGGTCACTCMCTCTCCAAACACCCTCGGTGGGATGGGGAGGAGAATCAGGAAAAGGTAATACCCCTAGGCTGAGGTAGGAACAATTTAATAATTGAAATAAAACATAGCAATAACAATWGCAGTAACAATAATAACAATAGGGAAAAGAGAAAGAAGAGTAAAACCCAAGACAAAGAAGTGATGGACAGTATAAATACTCATTACCCACTGACCAATGCCCAGCTCATCTCCAAGCAGCAATCAGTCCCACACAGACAATGTCCCTCCCAGTTTACATGCTGAACATGTCTGTGGTGTGGAATGTCCCCTTGGCTATTTTGGTCCATCTCTGTTTTCTCCCAGCTTCTTGTGCACTTCCTTACTGGCAAAGCATAGGAAACAGAAAAGTCCTTGATAAACACTACTTAGCCACAAACTAGAACATCAGAGGATTATCAACACTATTTTCATTCTGAATACAGAACACAGCACAGTGCCAGCTACTAGGAAAAAAAAAGTAACTACCACAGCCAGAAACAGAACACAGGATCCAATATTAAGGTTAGAGGATAACTGTGCCAAAGAACTTTCCTGTAGAAAGCAAATCCTTCAAGGAAAAGTGCAAACTGAAGGGAGGTATGATTGATCCATGTTCATTAGGCTGAGCCACCTCTCTKTTGAGCTTTTCTGTTCAATGAGTACAGCATCCATTTAAGTGACTTAGAAAACCCAAGTAAAAACAGCTTTGGCAAAGTTGTGTCAATGTGAAAGGAAATATACACTAGGATCAGTAGCTCAAATTTGGGAAAGATGGCCATGAAACATAGACAGAATTCCTCTCAGGCTTTTATTAATGGCTTAATTTCTGTGGCTTAATTTCTTTAGGTACTGTCCATTTTTCTGCAGGCWGAAGGATCACCATTTGGACTGACTGAAATGCTGATTTCAGCATGGGGTCTTTTGTATATGCATAGGAAGAGGATGTCAAATCTTGGTAATGAAAGCTTCTACACCCTCACAGTTTGTATCTCCATTGTAGCAAGGTTATTTCCAAGCTCATGGCTTCTCTTCTGATATTAGATTACTGAGTCTGCTCTCCACTCAAACAATATAGCTGAAACACATTTGGTTTCTAGAGAAGTCTGATAATGCACTAGAGGTCATGAAACATCATTACTCTATACAGCAAATACTTCTGGAATCTCCTATATTGCTTATCATTGCCCCCACACCAAAATTTAATGAATAAAATAAATGAAACAGTTCAGCCTAGGTAGCAGTTTGTCAGAGCCATGTCATGTCTTATTATTAGTCTGGTTTCAAGTTAGAAAATGAATTGATTGATATGCAGCAGAGCCATTCATGAAGTAGCCTCTGGCAGAACAGATATGAACTGAAGGAGGTGGCTAGCTCCCATGTATCCAAGACATTTTTCCCACAGGGAGCTCCAGCAGCAGCTTTGCAGTAGATACAGGGCAAAATCTGGGGTTTTCAATAGGATGGTAAGTTCCAGAGGAAACCCCCCAGAGGCAGAACAACCCTGTGAAATCCAGATTTGTGGATCTCAGAGATGACATATAGGTTAAAGATTTCAAAGTGGTTTTCAAGGATTCCTGCTACCCAATATTGTCTTCTGTTTGAGCTCTTTCATTCCACAGTTTTAATCTACATGCTCTGAAAATCCATGAGTCTAAACCACAATGAATCACTATTTACTGCTGTTTGCTATGCAGGCTGTCTGGCTCTGGCCAATTACTTGAACCAGAGTAGTCCAGAGCTGTGGGCAGACTGGAAAGAGATGTGCCTACTGGGGAATCTGCAGCCAGGAAGATATAGAAAGGGAGTGCAAGARCTGCAGGACTAGACTGCATGGAGCCAGATGGAAAACACTGAGGATGGAGCCTTCAGAGACTGCTGCCAGTTTTGGAGAAGGTGGCGGCAGGTTACAAAAGACAGATTCTGACACTGCTTTAAAATCTTCAGAGTAAGAGGAAAATACAAGACCTTGCAGACCARTCCTCCTTTTTAGCTCATTTACACTGGGCAATTTGACAGCATCTCTGCAATCTTCTTTTTTGTGCTCTGAGTCTTCTGTCTTCTCACTGGACACGGACAAAGGTTACAATGCTGAGATTTTTTTCACTTTTGTCTAAATTTGCTATCTAGACAAGAGTAATGTTGCTTTTGCTTCTCTTCATTCAATTTTACAGATTTTTGCCACTCAGAGTGGTCCTCATTTGAAGAAAATCATTCAGGAAACATGAAAAGTAGAAAGTGCTGCTATTTGTTAGTGTGGTGCAGCTTGTGCAAGGACAGGAATGCAAAGCTTGTTATTGGGGCATTAATAACAAAGCTCTTTCATCTTCTAATACTCACATCAGGATAGATTGTTATCTCCACKTTGCTTTTAGCTTTCTTTGATTTCTGCTACATAGCAGCAGAGAGCATACTGCAAAATGAATAGGACTCAGCAGTAATTGGTATGCAGCCAATGTCTTAAAATATCTCTGTTCAAACAGGTTTTGTACCTTGGTCTGCCTTGTGAGCACTGAGGTGGGTGAGGGGAGCTTCCCTCTGGCATATGATGAGGAGCCGAAGGCCAATGTACCTCTTCTTATCTTTTTAGCAGTCATGCTACAACCAGAGCTTCATTCTAAGTTTAGAGATACAATCCATTTCACTTTCACAAGTCCCTGCAGCAGGAGGGAAAAGGAGGCCTGGCAAAACCAGCTGTGATAGGCAGAGGGTAGGAGAAGGAGACTGAAGTGCTGAATTTGTAAATCATTAAAGCTGATGATTTTGAAATTCTCACTGCTGAGATTTAAGCTCTTGAATATTTATTTTTCCATCGTGGAGTAGTGCAAGGCAGAGAAGAGAAGCTAAGCAARTACCTTGAGAATGAGTATGGGGAAATGTAGGGGGAAAATATATGTACATAAAAATCTCTCCTGCAATTATTACATGGAGTTGGCTAGGCAAGTAAGAGTCACGTTGGCATTGGTAGAGAAAATAAATCCCTCCACAGTCAGTAGGGATATTAAATCCCCTAATGCACATGTTACCCTATCTCTCATAGTACTTACACAGAGTTTTGCAATGTAAAGCAAAATACCAGATGAGCACAGCCATTTTGTTAGAGATCTGCTCATGGGATTCCTCTCCATATCCCACATGTATCAAGTCCTACAGTGTCCAGTTATCCTTATGAGCTTTCCCTGGAGTGGGTACCATGGGACACTCTGCTGGTATAGAGGCTGGTCAATGTATTCCCTTCGGTTTTTCAATGACTCAAATTAAATCAAATACTTGGAGCTGAGGTGTTGTCAGGGGCAACTCAGGGCTTCAGAACCCCACTTTTTCAGCRTACTTGACTCAGTCCTGGTGCCAGTACTTGAGGGAATTCTGGCTGTGCCCAGTGGATTCCTGTAATCCACCTGTCCTGGTTCAGGGCAAATTTGGGAGAGAATCCTCAGAGGGGCTCCTCTAGGAAAGAAGATTCAATTGGTCTCTCCCTGCAACCGGTTCAGGAAAAATACCTCCTAAGAGAAAAGTGGAAAGAAACTGTTCATTAAACAGTAAAACCTAAACAATATTGAACAATAAAACCTCTTGCTGCTCCAAAGGAGATGACAAACTCAGAAAGTCCTTTTCAAGGGTTGCAGCTCAGCTCACTCAGTCTCTGATCAGTCCCTCTGGTGCTGGAAATGCCGYGGCCCAGGCCCGGCTCAATGGGCCACAGGTGTGAGCTGCCGGTGCTCCCCTGGGTGTTCAGTCCAGAGCAGGTTTGAACAGGTCCAAAGAAAAGGGAAAAAAACCCCACAGTCCAGGGAACTTCTTTGCCWCAGCTAGCTAAAGCTAACTAAAAGCAAAGGAGAGCTCTGTCCCACTGTCTGTCCATCCAGGAGGAGGARTGTGGAGGAGTAAGTATACTGTCTGAAAACAAACTGCGCGCTTCTTCTCTCCCCCRCTTCACTCTCTGGAGCAAGACTTAAAGGTGCAAAACTTMTTATTCAGCATAAACAGAACAAGACAACTGGGGATAAAAACATCATATAGTCAACCTAGGACATTCCAGCCTTTATCCCCATATCGTCAGCTTACTACTAAAACTAATATATATTCTAACTCTACAAACACATACATTATACATCCAATATATAGCTGTACACAGGCTATACACAGACAGTGGTAGTAACATTCAGCAAACAGTGATATTTACACCTAGTTTTCACCCAACAATCAGATCTCCCTGAGGTACACATCGTGTTCTTCTGTCTTTTTGTATTATCCACCATGAGCAACCTGGTCCCTGAGCAAAAACAACCCCACWAATGGGTTTGTTTGTACTCAAGGCAGAATTGATCCAAACTGTCTTCCCTAACAAACCTCTGACACGTACCACWGGGACTTTGTCTCCATCTACTCTATGCAAAGGCTCAGATTGGGCAGGGCCCACTCAGKTAGTAGAGCCTCGGGTGTTAACTAACCACGTGGCTTTTGCCAGATGCTGCTCCCAATTTTTGGAAGATCCCCCACCTAATGCTTTCAATGTGGTTTTTAACAGTCCATTGTACCTCTCCACTTTGCCTGTAGCTGGTGAATGGTAGGGAATATGGTACACCCACTCAATGCCATGTTCCCTAGCCCAGGTGTTGATAAGGCTGTTCTTGAAATGAGTCCCATTGTCTGACTTGATCCTCTCAGGGGTACCATGCCTCCAAAGGACTTGCTTTTCCAGGCCCAGGATGGTGTTCCGGGTAGTGGCATGAGACACAGGGTAGGTTTCCAACCATCCAGTGGTGGCTTCCCCCATGGTCAGCACGTAGCGCTTGCCCTGGYGTGTCTGGGGCAGTGTGATGTAGTCAATCTGCCAGACCTCCCCATACTTGTACTTGGACCACCGCCCACCATACCACAGGGGCTTCACTCGCTTGGCCTGCTTGATGGCAGCACACGTCTCACAGTCATGGATRACCTGAGAAATACTGTCCATGRTTAAATCCACCCCTCGGTCTCSTGCCCAYTTATAGGTGGCATCCCTGCCCTGATGGCCTGAGGCATCATGGGCCCATCAAGCTAGGAATAACTCTCCTTTATGTTGCCAATCTAAGTCTATCTTTGACACCTCTATTTTTGCAGCCTGCTCTACCTGCTCATTGTTTTGGTGCTCCTCATTGGCTCTACTCTTGGGGACATGGGCATCTACATGGCAGACTTTCATCAGTAGCCTCCCTACCCTGGTAGCAATGTCTTTCCACTGAGTTTTCTGCATACAGAGATTGTCTGCACACAGGTATCTTTGTGCTRCACTTCCCAGGACCTGTGCCCAGCGGCTGTGAAGGTTAGCCTCCCTCATAATTCCWTGGTCAATGACAGGATCATGTGACAGGGATCCAAAATTACTCGCTTCACTACCATCCAAAACTACCAGCCTCACCTGCAGCATCCCAAAGACAGACTAACCAACTAATTATGGATTCATCAGGTGTTCGAGTGTAATCCTTCCTTAGACCACAAAGGTCCTTCAGGGAAAAGGACTSAATAGTAGCTTCTGATGCTGTGTTAGTTGCATTAACTTTGGCTTTTGTATCAGTAATTGGTGTCGAGGGTCCTTCCCCTGGATCATCATCGTCGGACACTGGCCGATTGGTTTTGCTTGTGTGCTTCTTTCCTGCGGCAACTGCCAGTGGCTTAGGCTGACTGTCTGGTTTAGCTCCAGCCTGAGTGGCTGGGGTGTTGGCTGCAGCCTGAGTGACTGAGGTAGCTGCTGATTTATCTCCCTGYCCCCCTGCCTCTGTCTGCTGCCCTACAGTATCTAAYGGAGTGCGATAAGCACAGGCCAGGGCCCAGCTTGTTGCAATTAGCCTTTTCTCTTTAGAGTCATCATGGCACTTCTCTTTCAGGTATTTCCCCACCTCAGCTGGGTTCTGAATTTGTTCACKTGGAAAATYCCAGTCTATAGGGTCATAAAATTCYTTCAGRGTTTGGCCTATATCCTCMCATTCTCCRCACCACTCAGGATTTTCCAYGCCTGGGTCTACTTCTGGGTCAGGGGGGTCATCAGCTCTTCYGGACATCTCAGCCCTCATTCTAGAGAAGCTGCAGACCATATAGAGGAAGCTTACCAGATTAAATACCAGAAAGATGGTCTCTTTAACATTCAGGGGAAACTGAACATTCTCAAAAAGTGACATAACAGATTCAAAGGAGAAGAAGGAAAGGAAAGGCTGGAAAGCCTCATTCCTTRCTCCTCTTCTAAAAAACTGGGTGCAATTACTAATAAATTCCCRAAACATACTACAGGAACTGGGACGCAGGGTAGGACAAAGAAACCATGAACCATWCATATCGTAAACAGACTCCCATATCTTTGTAAACACCTTATAAATCATTATCACCAAGCTCAGCACAATAGCTATTCCAATTTGTGTCCCTCTACTGTAAAAACTGCGTGTTAGGGACAATAATCCTAGTGACCAGAAAGGTATTGAAACCTCAAAAMAGTCTAGAGACCAGAACCACATGAAGGCCTCCACCCCAAGAGACATTACGAATTCAAGCAACATGGCTACTGACTGCTTTAACCCACTACACAGCAAGCACATCCAACATGCAATCCATAAAGGTTTTTTCCACTTTCTTGAGCCACATGCTGGGCGCCACTAAATGTATTTGTTCTGGTTAAGGGTAAATTTGGGAGAGAACCCAAAGGGGCTCCTCTAGAAAAGCAGATTCAATAGGCCCCCAACCGGTCTGGGAGAAAATACCTCCTTGGAGAAAAGTGGAAAAAACCTGTTTATTAAACAATAAAACCTAAACAATATTAAACAATAAACCCCTTGCTGCTCCAAAAGAGATGATAAACTCAGAAAGTCTTTTTCATGGATTGCAGCTCAGCTCACTCAGTCTCTGATCAGTGCCTCCGGTGCTGGAAATGTCGCGGGCCAGGCCCGGCCCGGTGGGCCACAGGTGTGAGCTGCCGGTGCTCCCCTGGGTGTTCAGTCCAGAGCAGGTTTGAACAGGTCCAAAGAAAAGGGAAAAAGGAAAAAACCACAGTCCGGGGAACTTCTTTGCCTCAGCTAGCTAAAACTCACTGAAAGCAAAGGAGAGCTCTGTCCTGCTGTCTGTCCATCTGCAGACAACACAGTCAGGAGCAGGAGTGTGGAGGGGTGAGTGCAGTGTCTGAAAACAAACTGCTGCTTCTTCTCTTCCCCCCTTCACTCTCGGAACAAGTCTTAGAGGTGCAAAACTTATTATTCAGCATAAACAGAACAAGACAACTGGGGATAAAAGCATCATATAGTCAACCTAGGACATTCCAGCCCAATCTTCTCTCCACATTGAAGCCTGGGTGTCCTGTATGACTTTCCTCTTCAGGGATGCATTTTCTAAAACAGGARAGAGCACATCACCTCACACTTCTGTGCTTTAATGTAGGACATTCTTAAGTGCCAGAGCACTTCTYAGTTGCTGAATGGAAAACATTTCTATTTTCAATTTGGCAAAGCACTTGCTGAAATTTAGGTACATGCAAAGTCCCCTGAGAACATTTCATTCATATCTCCCCTTAAATACCTTGTGCTGGTCAYCCAGACGTTTGCCACTTACTTTTCTAAAAAATTACCTGAAACAGTTAAAAAAGCAGAGGTACCAAACCCTTCTGAGGACCATGCCCAAGTCTACTGACACATTTATTTGAACATTCAAGTTATATTTCTTTTTTACTGTTAACTTTTCTAAAGAAAATACGTGTTAATCTGGAGGTAGTTAACCAAGCTCTAGTAAAACAACTCCTGAGGATTAACCTGTGTAAAGGCAGAATTTTTAAACTGCGCATCCTGAGCTAAGATACATTGTACTATTGAACAGTTTTCCATAACCAAGGCTTCCATGAAGACTTTAAAACTGTACACCACCCACTGGATGTGTCTTTAGTATTATTTTATAAGATTATTTTACGTTAGACTCCAAATTTTTACTTCTAGCCCCCACCAGAAGTTAATCATACAGGCTCTACTGGTATTTGAAAGAATACAGTTGCATAAACTGACAGTCAAAATAAGAAGCAAAACTAAATACTTGAAGATTCTCATTCATGTGCTTTCAGAATACTATATGGTAGTTTTCTACCAAATCCACTCTAACAATTTTTATAGTTGCTATTACTTTTGTATCCAGCTAAGATGTGAGGCTACTCTTCTGCAGATACCAGTCAGAAACAAAGATGTGTCTAGGGCTCATATTCAGGGCAACACTCACTGAATCATACTTCCAAAGGAAACCAGAGCTATGAAGTTCTAAATTTCCTCTGTAGATGGAAATCTGCCAAAATCTTATGTTTTTTTGGAGACTGCCTTTTCCTTCTTCACAAATGAATTTCTAAACAATAACACAGAATGTCACATAAAAGCCTTTCTATTGATATTTCATCCTGTAAGCAGCAAAAGCAGAAACCAAACTGCAGCCAGTAAGAAACAGTGAAAGTGTCTTCTTGTCCATACTTCTGTGTGGTATWTATTGGGCCACCAGGAGAACAGGACTCTTGGGATATATAAACAACTTCTCCATTGCAAGCTCACCACGTGCCCAAGCTGCTGCCTGAGGCTGGCATCTCATCCCAGCAAACATCACACCACATACTGGGCCCTGAGTCAGCCACCTTTTGGTAATAACAGAAATAGTTATCTCACAAAGTGGGGGAAAGGGGTAATTTAATTAACTAACTAATCATTAATGGTATCTGGCTTTTCCATATCATATTTTTAAGGGAAATGTTCCACCCAATAAAACAGATGATAAACTATATTCCAGCAAAATTAATGCAATGGACAGCTTTAACCTACACCACCTTTCAATATTCTCAAGCCACACATAATTTTGTTTTATTCAGTGGCTATTACAAAACCTCAAATATTGTGTTTACTTAATATTGTCCCTAGAAACTCAGTTCTTTGCAGAAATGCAGCATTTTCAGCTGTCAGTGCCTTTTGTGCCTCAAGGCCCCAATCCCCTCCAGGGCCAGGACATCCTGCACTGCCATAGCCATACCTKGGCCTGGGTCTCACTGAGTGTGCAGCCCTCCCAACCCATGGCTCAGCTAATCCTTCAGAGCAGTAAAGCTCCCCTGCCCTGGCTGCTGCTGGTGKCCCCTCTGGAGGGGCTGTGCTTGGGAGACCAGGGAGGGAGGCAGGAGGAGAGATGGCAGCTGAAGCCAGCAGTGGGTGTCTGCAGACAAACTGTTCCCCAAACTTGTGTCTGAGGGGTGCAGAGGGATGCAGTATGGGGAGTCCTTCCCCTCTCTGCCGTCGGCACGCGCGGAGCAGAGCTCTCTCTCTGTGTTAACAGAAACAAGCCAACATTTCCAGCCAAGGTACTTCACTCCAGTCTGTGTGCCAAGTGGCTGCACTACCTTCTTTGGTTAAGGTTAAGAGAAATGTTGTTGTTCAAAGGAGAAAACAAGTGGAGGTGTTTTCCCCCCTCACCCTTCCTGTCTACAAGTTCAGGCATCTCTGGTCTGCAGTTCCTTATAAACAAATGAAGGAGCTTTTGTGGAGCCTGTTGATAAGAGGTACTCTGCACCACTCCACATCCCACCAACATTTATGATTATTTTTATGTATGCAATAATATGCAAATGTTTGAGTGCTTCCTAAGGTCACGCACTACTTGTGCTGCAGTGAGGTGATTGCTCTGTTACTACAGAGCTTGAGGGCAAGCCCAAGGCAGCCTAGGACACCTCAGGTTGTCAGGGCCAGCTGATAAGATTTTCACCTATCAGCAAGGTCTGTGTGTGCAAGACTCAGATACAACCAGGTGAAATGAGAGTCTGGGAGATAGGAAGGGCTTTCTCCTGGGAACAGTTTGCAAGGAGATAAAACACTTGCAGACAGGGAAAGYGAGTCTGGTGTGCAACAGCTGGGTCATGGGGCAGGAAGAGAACTCCTGAAAAAATACAGCCATCCAAAACACATCAGATCATTAGGAAAGCAGAAAGTGAGCTTGCAAGATGCCAGGCTCTGCCCTGACCTAATAGTGACCATTTGGACCACTTTTAATACAAGGGGGACTGGACTCAAGTTCTCAATTTCAGCAAAATCTACACRCTCAACTGGGAGAAATTCAATGATTTCCAAAAATTCCTAGGATTTTAAGCAACACAATGAGTGAGAGCTCTTATCTAAAGACTCTGAGTGCTTTCAGCTGCCTGTTCTTTACAGTTTTGAACCYTGGATAATATCATGAATCTGTATCTAGCAACAGAAATCCATGTTATATCCCCTTGCTYGTACACACTCACAGCACATGGTTATAGTCCTTAATACCGAAGGACTTAATGCTGAATAAGGCACAGGAACTAGGAAGCAAAGAAATGTATTTGAGRCCTACAAGACTCCTGAGAAGATTTTTAAAAGAAAAAGGAATGATGAGGAAAGGTCTGTTCCCAACCAAGATTTATTTATTATGCATGAGTCATTCAAAGTGGATTTGAAGCCAGAGACTTTTTTTTTCACTGGCTTGCTCACTTTTCTCACTAAGTGAAAGAAATAACATTACTTCAGGGTCTGAAGTTCACTGGGTTATATCTGCTTTCACTCAATTCTACCAACAGCAATATTTTTGAAATGGATTTATTTCTTTTTGTTTTCCTTTTCTCTCAACATCCCTGCAGCCTTACTGTCTCCTTCATGCTGCTAGCAGAGACAGGACCATAAATTAGGTCAGTGCTATGTCTGACCTGGTAGTTGCTTAGGTAATCTGAAATTTTTATGATCTATCCTATCCTTTGCCTCAAAACATCCACCTTCTCCTTTCTAAATAACTTACTGGAAACTCAGCAGAACAAGAATTCCCTCAAGTTTCTGGCCAGCAGTGGGGGCTGTGTAGATGGACTAGCAGGGATCAATCCAGTATCCAGGATCCTCTCAGTTGAAATCAGTTAATGCATATAGATTGTACTGTTTTGCAAAAGAAAAAACAAGCAACGAGCCTTTTTGAAATTCGTTTGTCTGTAAGATGTGAGATGGATTCTGTTTGGCCCAAACAAAGCCTCTGCTGCTGTTGTGTGTCCGCTTTGGGTACTACACTTGAAGCAGGATGCAGAAGACTTGGAAAGGGCACACAGATAAAAGCAACTAGAATCCCTCAAGTTTATGAAACATGCTCTGTGGGGAAATCCTGGGGGAGTTGAGACTGTTTAGTCTAAGAGTAGACTAGCTGTAGGCACAGATAGTCTTCAAGTACGTAATAAGTGGCTGGAAACAGGAAGAGTATAATCAGTTTCCCATGTCCAGTGGTAATACCACAAGAAATGGTGAGAGTGGATTACTACAAAGAATTAAAAATTAGCAGTTTTATCATTCTGTCCTAAAAGCAACTGCCCATTTTTATGGACAGCATGCCTCTAACCCTTAGCTTACTTTTGTTACTCTGCAGTTGTTTCACTCTGTGATTACCTCCAATATCTGTGGTATCTATGATATCTAAAATACCTGAATCAGCTCAGTCTCATACCCCATGTTCAGTTCCAGCTGCCAGAAGTGAAATGTGCCTCTTGATGTCCTCACCTCTTCTCTCTATGGGACTCCCTTTTGCAGCCTGCTAAGGTGGAAAGCCATGATTCAGAAAATATAATTTATGCAGCAGCTAGTGTCCACTTGCCAGTAGCCTTTGGCCTACAAAATCTTTTAGTGAGCTTTTGATCTGCAAAGGCAAGATGGTATTAAATCTTCTTGCACTTTTTTTAGAAGTATTTCCTGCTTTTTTTCTGAATTTGGAGAGGGCATTTTGCTCTGTGATTACGGAGCACTGGGCTCTGTGCAATACATTTGATGCCATGATTTGGCCTAGATGTTGCTGAGAGATCAACAGCCCTAAACAAAGGCAGCAAACTCACATTCATCCTATTTCACTTCTCCATACTTTTTTACTGCTAAACATTTTATTCTATTCTCCTAGCATATCTGAAAGAGTCCAAAACAGAAGGGGGGCCCAGGGRGCAGGGAAAGACAATATAGGCCAAACTCCATGAAGTACTCAAGCTATATATTATCCTTCTTCTATCACATATAAGAATCTTGGGTGGTGTGGGTCCTACAGTTCTCCTTTTTTCCTGCCTGGGAGATGTTATCCTGGTTCATCAGGCACCTGAAGCTGGATTATAGATAAGGCACTAAAATTACAGCACTGGATCTTAAGCAGAGGTTTAGGATTTATCCCAGACCCCTTTAGACATCAGTGCTGTAAAACGTGAGTTAGGTAATCACCCTGTGATCWCTTTATAGGCAACAGGAAAAGGGAACCTTCTGGGACAGCTTCTGTCTTACCCCTGGGACATGCCTACAGCAGGTCAGAGGAGCAGTCTAGAYGTGCCAATTGACAGTAAAGCAGATGGATGATTAGTGAAGGTATGGGCATACCAGGCAGGATTCAACTCAATCCTATCCTGACTCCAAAGATACCTACAGGTGGATCCCCATACCTCAGATCAGTTGGATGTAATTCATTCCTAGAACTTYCAATTCAAAGACGAGAGCACATGGAAAGCAATTTCCTTCTGTCCTTCTGCAGCTAATTTTCCCATATTTCACATATCTCCTCTCTCCTAGTCTTTGCCTGAAGGGAGCAACACTTTTACCAAAAGCTGCTGCAGGGGCAAAGCACTGTGGCCTTTAAATTGTCACCTCAGATCAAGGAGCCCCTCTTCACCCCACATCATTCAGTCTTCACTGAATAGACCTTCATCTCACCAGGACTCAGGCTGTCCCTGGTGTKGAAACCCTTGTCACCCCCTCTTTGCACACAGCCCAGGTGCCCTACTGAAATCCAYGTTCTTCTTTAGCTATGATGTGGTGATGAGTGCGAGTATGGAAAACAAGTCCCTGATAGGCGCTTGCTGAGAGCCATGCAAGAGGTAGTGCCACCTGTTTCAAAAACAGCCTGCCATGTACTCCTTTGAGCAACCTTTTACATAAAACATAGTCCTTGTGCTCACGTGTGCACACAAATTCAAGTTGTCCCTTGCTTCCCTTGTTAAAGATGGAAGAAATGAATAGAGATGCTTCACTTCTTGATAGGTCGTCCATGAATCCCAGACTGGTGGAGAAGTAATTACAGTGGGAAAAAAGGCTAATCAAGAGGAAGGGCTGGTTAAGCTCAGTTTTGAAGGCTATGTCATTACCAGGCAGCTCTCAGGAATCAATGGACATTTTCATAAAGTGCTTAATAGTTAGAGTGAACTGAAACTCTAGAAACCCTTTCCAAAGGAGCCCTTTGTTGAG
This sequence comes from Cardinalis cardinalis, assembly GCA_014549065.1. Lineage (NCBI taxonomy): Eukaryota > Metazoa > Chordata > Aves > Passeriformes > Cardinalidae > Cardinalis > Cardinalis cardinalis. The sequence continues at coordinate 4,804,287 of JACDOX010000048.1, forward strand.
AYGTTGGCAGTATATGTCTGGTTGGAGTCAAATAAATTAGTCATCAGATAAATCAGTCATGCCAGCTATGAGAGTGACACTAAAATAAACAGAATGTTTTAGTCAAATCCCCAAAACAAAAGGAACGGCAAATCTTGTTTAAAATTCCCCCATGTAATTGATGCATAATTAAGCTTCTAAACATGAATGCAAGTGTGCTGATCCAGAGTGTGTGACGATGAAGATTGTATCTTTGAAAGTAAATGGGGATCTCCGGATGCAATTAAAAGTAATTTTTGAGTTGCTAGTTCCAAGTTCCTACTGGCAAAATCCAAGAAATGCAAAGCCTGAGTAATTCCTAAATTACTGTAGTTTCAATGCCAGGGAAACTCCATAGATTTGATGGAATTACTTCAGACTCAGACTTCATGAGGCCAACAAAACTTCCTCCTTTTAGAAACAGATTGTCAAATGTTTTAAAAAGAAAATGTCAGAAAAAGTTTATGGAAATTACATTCTACTGGTACAAGAACAAAATTTGGGGGATGTGCAACATATGGGATAAGGTAACACAAGTGCTTTATTCCAAACATGCTGCCTTAAGTAATCTACCTTACTAGTCTAAAATACACAAACAGTCTGAACTCTTTTAAATTTTTCTTGTCCTAAAATACAGACAAAATAATAATAGTGATGTTCTTATTGGTCTACTTATCCTTGTGATTAGCTCATATATTAATCATTATTGTAATATTAAATATTTTTGAAAGCTACTTCTTTTACCTTGCACCACTCCTCTGAATGCCTGTTACTCTGGCAAAGGACACGTCCTGGTAGGGAAGAAGCAGGGCATGTGAAAAACAAGCAGTGCAACTGGGCAGCAGATTGTGGGAGAGGAGAAGCACTGCTTTTAATTGGATTGAGGAAGTTAAAATGTTGTGAGAAAGCTTTTCTTATCTACTTAGTGTTTGTTTCCCAATAACTGCTATTTCAGCCTAAAATCCTCCACTTTGGGTGCTTGATGTCAGTTAAGTAAGCAGATTAAGTGGCCTTGTTGCATAGAGGATTCAATTCTCATGGGCTTCAGATATCTGCACTGAGATCCAATAGTAGTTTTTAAGTTTGGCTTCTTTTTTACAGTAGTTTATATACTATTGAATTCCACATCTAAGTTTTAATTCCAGCAATAAAGTTACATCCTTTCCCTTGAAGGATAAAACTGTATTTGCATTGGAAAATCTGTGCCACTTTCATTTTTACTATAAACCACAGAGATTTTAGAACAGACAGGGACTGGAAGGAAAGTATAGCTCTGTAGGGTTATACTGCTTAGGACATTTGTGAATCTGATTTTGTTTCATGAGATATTTTCACTGCTCAGCTGTCATCTATATTCACATATTTGGGGCAAKACATCTCTATTACTCAGTGCTCCACAAAGGAGCCAACCAGAGGCATTGTGCTCTATTTGCACTTATCAGGAACCAGTGGAACCTGAATAAAAGCTGATTGCCTGTTATTGGCTTCTAGTCTGTAATTGGCACTGTGCAAACACAAAGCACAAAGCAGCTCTGTCCCACAGTATTTATAATCTAGGGCGCAAACTTCAAAAGGAGTGTGTAGGTTTATGGCAAAATGGAGGAGGAGGTAGAAGAAGACAGCCAAGCTTGTTTGATCACCCTACTTCACAAAAAAAGAAAAGAAAAAAATTCTTTTGGATTGGTGGGGTTTGCAGGCTCTTGGCAAGTTTGTTCCTCTGGGGCACTGGGAGTTACTTTACCAGTCGCTGCTGCATTTCTTGTCAAAATCAAGAAGGTACAGCACCCTTCCTCTCCACTTGAAATACTTCATAGCTTATAGCTCTTTGTCATCTTGAAGAAAAGTATGAAAAATGTCCAGTCAGACTACACTCGGAAATGAGGCAGAAGCCAGAACCCTTTGTCACAGCTGGACCACAGAACAGGAAACCACATCTGACAGCAGAAGATGGGGGCATGGTGAACACACTTCTCTCCAGTGCCCATGGGACTTGTGGACCTACTGGAATGAGTCCAGAGCAGGGCCACTAAGTTGGTTAGAAGGCTGAAACACTTCTCCTATGAAGACTGGATGAAACAGTTGGGGTTGTTCAGCCTGGAGAAGGGAAGGCTCCAGGGAGGCCTTACAGGAGCTTTCCAGTACCTAAAGGAGGCTTACAGGAAAGCTGGAGAGGGACTTTTCACAAGASCATGCAGTGATAGTAARAAGAGGAATGGCTTTAAGATGATGTAGGGCAGGTTTAGATAGATCTAAAGAAGAAATTCTTTACCGTGAGTTTCTTGAGGTGAGGACATTAGGCAATGGAGATTTTCTAGAAGAAAGACGTCTAAAAACTTCATTCTATTCAAACAACAAATTCAAGGTTGAAAAGAATTTGTGTAGGGAACATTTTGTAACTGTATAAAATCTGTCTTGATCACACAGATTCTCAGTAACCATCACAAARGCAAAAAGCTTCAGTGGAGGAGATTCCTCATGCTGTCCATTCCAGAATAATTCAGGAGATTGTCAGTTGATACAACTGAGGAAGTAATAAAGATAGTTGTCCTCATCAACAATGTGCTCTTAATTGCATATTTCAAGGCCTCTATACCATAAACCAATATGGATTTTCCCTTTTGGTACTGTTCATGCATCTCACACTGTTATTTTCTCTTTTGGAAAGCATGTTTTGGTGTAGACGTGAGTCTAGTCCTAATGGTCTGACTAGGAATGAGATGAGTTGGCCACTTATCCAAGCTTCTGTGATATACCTAGGAAGAAGCAGATTTTTTCTCTGAGTTTGTATGTTGCCTTTTTACTGATAATTAATTTATAGAGTCATAGAATTATTTGGGTTGGAAAAGTTCTCCAAGATCATSAAGTCCAATCTTCAACTTTTATCATAACCCATTATACATATACGACAGAAGCTCTTATATAGCCAGTTACAGCAGAAACTAGGATCCAAGAAACAACTATTAGGGGAAGAACTTTATGTARATACATCAAGAATGGTCTGCTGGCAGGATTAATAAGTGGTCCTCTAGGGTAAACATTCCTGAAAATTTTATTTGAGGATCCACAAATTACTGTCCACACAGAAAATAAAACTTTTCTCAMCTACAAGGAAAAAGGAGAGGGAAGTGTCACTTTACTCAGGCACAGGTGTTTCTTCTTTCTCCTGTTCTCCTTGCTGTTTATGCTGGCATGATCAATTGGACTTTATTTGGAAAGAGGAGAGGTTTTGCAGTGGATAATCCTTTTTGTCCTTGAAAAGCCTAAGAACCTTGTTGTTTATCTGTGGGTTTTATTTTTCTATGGATTTATTCCTATTTCTACAGATTCAAAAGTTCACTGGTAAAAGCCTAAAATCATATTGTTAGGATTTTCTGTCCAATTATGACCAAGATATATAAGAGTATACAGACCTGGTAAGGTTTCCACAATGTGTAAAATGTTATGAAAATTTCTTTACATGTTTCATTTGAAATGCTGTCTTGCACAACCCTTGGATGCTAAGAGTGTATGTGATTAAAGTTTAAACTTACACCCAGAACTCATTAATCTGCTTAGAGCTTCCCTCAGCARTATCAATGAAAAGGTATGCACCAAACCTGATACAATTAACCTGATTATGTAAGTTTGGAGTATAACATCTCATTTAAAAGGGGGATGCACCTCCCTTTATATGTCTGGGAACTCCAGAGGAGCCTTCCTTGGAGCATTGTGACCCATCATGTCTGGGGCAGCACCTGCTCTCAGCAGAGGCATGCAGGGGCTGCCAGGGAGCTAGGTGCAAGCCTAAAAATCATCTTTCAAATAATGTGACAGAATTGGGAATAGTTTAATTTACATGCACATTGTTTCAATAGCATGTGCTGTCGGTCTGCCAGCAGTAACAGGGTTCCCATTTGCTTGCTGTGCTGAGAAAGGATGAAAAGCAGCAGGTTCAGCACAGATCCCTGCAGACCCCTCTGAGGGCATCATGGCCAGGAAGGTACTGGTGATTCCGTGAGTATTTGGCATCCTGCCTTAGAATGTTTTCAGCAAACCTCATATTGTTTGTATTGAGTGTGAAAACTCAAGTTATACAACATTAAAGTACACMTTCCTACCTAACTGCCCTTCTAACCTTTTAGGAAAGAAATTAGATTGATTTGATATAGCTAATTTGTACTGTTACATGTCTCTTCATTGTTTTAAAGGTACTTACAAGTAGTTAATTTCACTACCTGTTAAAAGAAAGTCCAATAATTGATGCTTGCTGGTTTGGGGGTATTTTTAAAAGTTTGGCCCTGTTTGTCTTTCTCGAGGCTTCTATCATTTCAAAATCCTCCACAAATCYATGAAGGCTCCATCTGTGGCACAAAACAGAGCAGGGCAGGCTGGTGATCAGGATTGCTCAGAGCAGACTCATTGCACACTCCAGAGCAGATATTTGCTGTGTGGAGCAAACTGAGGTCTCAAACTGAGCCATGAAGTTTTACAACTGGCAACCAAGGTCCAATGCCTGAGATTTTTGCTTGGGCCTTCTGTATAGAGAAGTATGCACGTACTGAAAATTGCATTAACTTCTTTCAGGCTGCTTCAAACTCATTATCTCATTCCAGGCTATATATAGCACATCTGCCTTGTCCTCATAAAACAACAGCCAGAAGGGCAGCACACAGGCCAGCTGCCTTGGCAAGTTGCCCACTGAGTAATTCCTGCCCCATCAGCATGTCCCCAAGATATAAAGAGAACATGGCAAGGGCAGAGAACTTTACCCATCGAGAATTTGCTGTCATTTCTGATCTGCAAAGATCTTTAAAATACTTTTTCTGTCTTGAAAACACGTTTTTGTGTTAAAAAAATGCTTCAAACAGGTGGAATTACAAGGTCACACATACCACAGCCCTTCAAATATGTAGTGTTTAGAAATCACCCTCTGAGACTTTGGCTCTGTGCCCGTRTGTAGGTATTTCTCAGACAACATTTTTGTCTGATCCCTCACAAGAGAGCAGACAGAAGTCAGGAAGCATCAGGTCACGTATTTACTTCAACTCACGGCTTGTAAAATCAGACAGGAAGGTATCTCTTTCCAGACTTGCTGAGTACCCCTTGCATAGTGTCCCAGATGCTCCTGCRGCTCTCCTTCATGTCCAACTCCTACTTTCAAGGTAGCTTCTGAAGGCTAAAGGAAGAATCCCCAGGAAACAAAGCAGCAAGGTCTCCTGACACAAGCAGATTGAGACAAAATAGCCCTGGTGTCCTTCACTGTATGAGAGGTTTCAGACTGGAATAATGTGAGGGGTGTTCAAACTCACCCAGTACTACACAGAAACATAGAGAATGAGCCAAGTGTCTCAGCTTCAGGTTTTGCTTAACAAGATCTGGCAGCCTGTTTTTGCAAAAAGCTTGCTCTTTATCTCTCCATGGATTCTTTGGATCTGCTTCCCTCTAAAGGCCATTCAGTGAATTATTGCATTGTCCTGAATGTCAATCAAGTTTTAACACAAAATCGATTCTCAGACGTATTCCTTATCTGGAGAGGTGTTTGAGCTCGATGAAGGAGAGAAATAAATGCTTTCAGGGTTATTTCTTGTTGTAAGACATCTTAAAAGAAATAATGTAGCAGTAAAGGCAGAGATTGATATCAGCAAGCAGAGGTTTTCTTGATAAATTCTATCTGAAAATGAGTGCCAAACGTGCATACTTTCATAGTTCCTTATTGCACAGAAAAGTGAGCCACAAAAGTGAGCTAGTTTGTCCCAAGAGGAAATTGGGATCATCCTTGTTCCCAATCCCATGCTCAGAGGAGCAAGTGGTTCTTTCCAGATGGGCTGAGGCATTTCACCTCTCAGGCATGGCTGCAGTATTGCTGCAGTTGCATGTGATCCCAGGTGAGGAGTTTTGTGGTGCTGTAGAGCTTGGGCAGACTGCTTCTTATATCAAAAGGTGAATTGCTCCTTCAGCTGAGATGCTCAGATGTGTTATGAAACTGAGACYTTTAATTGAGGTGTTGGACTTCCCTTGAACTCAGTGGATAAAGAGAATCACAAGCTGGAGTGGCATGCTAAGAAATTGGTCATTTTGCCTGCTTGGTTAAGGAAAAAAAAAAAAGAGACATTTAAAGGATACCGCTTTGTTATTTGGGCAGGCAGTGGGAAATAAGATAATCCCAAAGTATACTAGTAATCTGAGTGATAATCATTGTCAGCCAGCATTTTTGCACAGCTTCAGCATGGTAGAGGCATCTCTGGAGGGGAGGGCATCAAATTTTAGGTAAATGGAGTACATCTCTCCAGACCTCTCTGCAGAAGGAGCACAGGAMGTTACACTCCTGAATTAAATTGAATTAATCAGGGCCTGGAAAAAAGGTTCATACAACTTAGACAGAAGGGAATAATTGAGATATTTAAACAAAGGACRTCTTTAAAGTCCTTAAAATACGTGAAACTTTCTGCAGGCCTGGAAAATATGGTAAAGAAGATGCACATCCCCCAGTTAGGGCACTGGAAGGTGCTTTAGGACAATTAAAATGGCACTAGTCTTATATGCTTATGTACATGAGTTGTTCCTTAGCTCTTTTTTTAGTCTACTGTAAGAGCCCTAACCAGAGAAGCAATTGTCCTTTGGGACTGCCTCTTCTGTCTCTGCAAACTATAAGAATCTGCACAACAAATTTGAGGCAAAACTTTTAGCTAAAGCTGGCTAAGCTGCATCCTGCCCTGATATAAAGATATATCTTTATCATCCTGCCCTGATATCAATATGTAAAGAAGTAGCAGTAGGAGTCCTTAAATATTTTAACCCCCTACAGGTGCAATATCAATCCAGGTGGCTCCCAGCTATCTGGGGTTGGTTTTTAGAGATTGAAGTCTCCAGGTGCATTGGCCCACACTGACTGGGTCATGACCAGTCCCTTCACCATCCCCACCATCATTGTCCACTCTATGTAATTTATTTCACTTACAGCATCTATTTTGGTGGCAATTAATTCATTYGACCAAAATATAAAGTGGCATGTGTTTCTGTGCCCCACATATCAGCTTTGCCAGTAGACAGCACTTTTTTTAAAATCTTCAACCTGATTCTAAATACAGTTTTAGTGTTTCTTAAGACTGCTCACCTCTCTGTTATGCAGCCATGCAGCCTGTCCTGCAATATTCTGCTCAGTGCCTGCTGTAAACAAAAGTACTGCCACACTCCTCACTCTTTCCAAGGTCAGCCCCAAACTATAAAGCTTGTAYAGTTGCCATTGCAAGGCATGATGTGAAAAGCAAAATGAAATRGTATGAAGAAAACAAAAGCTTTCATGTACTCAAAAGCACCACCAACCCGGTCACCTACTGTGATTCACATTTAGCTCTCCTGAAAGGCTGAAAATGTAATAGTATCTGGAGAACTGAAGCTTGGAAAGTCAAATAAAGTCATTCTGCAATTCCAAATAATACCAGAGGAGGTTGTAGTGTCCCATCAAGGGGATTGGGTAAATCYACAGGGAAAAATGAGCATGTGTAACAAATCAATACCGTGTTGGTTCATTTTTTTATAAAGGCAGGGGAAAAGCAGCAGGACATCTCCCACACACACAGGTCTCTAACCTGCAAGAGGGAAGATGTAGCTCCTGCCCAGGAAAAAATGCTCTACTGAATGTCACTGGGAATGGAACTTGCCCTAGGAAGGACAGCTTTAAGGGACATTGTGAGAGAGAAGCCAATGGCCATTTATGCTGTTGCCAGCACATTTGTCCCTCCCTCTYGTCAAAGTAGGAATGGATCTCCACATCCAAAAATCTCCTGCAGTAATTTATAATTGTGGGGCAGTGGAGATACATGAATCCTCAAAGAAAATGCTGCTCCTTTAAATATAAGGTGCACTATTAAGGGACCCTTTAATTTGGCCCACAACATCTGAAACTCTTCAACAGAAGACAGAGATAGCTGAGGCATCTAAAAGAGAAAAAAATCAAGAGTAAGTAGGTGGGGTAAAGTTTAATGTGTCCATAAAGAGGGAAGAAGTGATCCATTTCTTACTTTAGCCTGYAAAAAGGAAAAAAAATATAATGCAAGTAAACAAAAGCAATGGCAGAAGACTAAAGTGTGGCAAAGGATTTCAGAKAGGAAGATAAGCAGGTGGAAAATCTCTCCCTCCCCCATAGAGATGCCATGAAGTACAAAAGAATACATTTAAAAGCCCATCAGAAAACAGCTGAAGAGCACCATCATGGTTTGACCAACATATGTTGAGGTCTTCTCACATGGCAAATTTGCAGTAGACCTTGCCTGGGAGGAAAAGCATTATTTTTAGGACAAAACCAGTCACACTGGGACTTCCCTACTACCCCTACAAATGCCAAAGAACAGAACAGAATAGACGTTTCCATACAGATMATTTTGGATAGAATACATCTTCCTCAAAAAATTCCTACAAAGTCCTCCCATTCCACACTCTAAAATGTTGCAGTCTTGTAATAAGAACAGGTCCAGAGCTACTCCCAGTGGGCACCTTAGAAGTCCATGTTAATTAGCTGCCAGCTCTGCAAGCGCCAAGCAGTGAAGYTCTCCCTCACCCACCTCCCTCACCGCCGGCAGAGTATCAGAACAGCCCAGTAGCACTGAGCAGAGCAGCAGCATCCCAACAGCTCTCCCTCCCAGGGGTAGTAAATGATTCAGTGAACAAGATCTGCCTGAATAGATACCTGAAGAGATGCCTGTAATTCAGTGGAGGGCAGTAAGAGGGCATGCCAAGGCAAACACATTCCAGGYGACTTGCAACACCGTGTGAAATTTCACCCCATCATAAATAACACAGTAAATGTGAATGTTGCATTTCCCAAGGTACTGGTAAGACACAACCTTTTCCCTAAAGAGCAGACATGAAGGAAATGTATCACTGCTGCTCCTTAGCCCTGAAAGGCAGATCAGATGGATTCCTGCAGCAAGGACAACAACGTTATCCACTCATCCCWCCTGCTGCCTCTAGGGTAAAGAAGGATGCTTCAATAGCCCTGCACTCTGGCTCTCAGGGCACACATAGTACATAAATACCTGRGAAGACAATGAACAAAGTTGTATGCCTTCCTCTTTCCTGATGTGACCTTTTCACTGTGTTCTAGCTGTCCACAGTGTGATAACTTGAKTTCACCACAATTTGAGGCCATACCCTCCCATGTGCATGAAAGCCAACCCACTCGGTATGACGAAAGCAGAATTTTTTGTTTGTGTCTGTACCTTATTTGTCAACAATCAGCTTCAACCGTCCATGGATARAACAGGCATCATCTAAGAAGAGAGAAATCCTTCCCAAGTGTGACCACTGGGGCTGTTCACAGACAGGAGATGACACAGACAGTTGGCAAATTGTGGGTACTGTGTGCAGTTCATCACTGGTCTAGAAAGTTKCTTTTCCATAGATGCACAGCTGGTCACTCATTTCAACAGCACTAACTCTTGTGTTGAGCAACATTTAGAAGGTGAGGCTCACATCACTAATTTTAGCAGTCTAAAGAGGGTGTCTAAGGTAATCATCTTAAAGCTCTTCTACAATAAATGAAAGGAGACAGGAACCCCAGAGAAATATGTAGGAGGTCAATGAACTGGATCGCCCACTGGAAGTGTCCGTCTACCAGACATGGAGTTTAGAGTCAGTGACTTAGGCTTAGGCTAAATCCAAAACTTGAGACAACTGTGTTAAGACAGACAGATCCCATTCAAAATCAGTAAATGGCTCAGGCTTGTGGTTCATAGGTAAGACCCATGTTTGTAATASAAATTCCTCACGGATTCCTCCCTATCCATAGCTGTGTTATTGAAGAGTAAATCTTTCTTATAAAATGACCATTTCTCTTATTTTGCTGTGCCTTCCTACCTTCATGGCAGAACACTCCTAAGAGCTGAGAGGCTCTTCCTTAGGGCTTGCTACTTCTCCTCACACCTGTTTTCCCTGCCCACAGGCAGCATATTCTRAAGTGCCAGACATTTCCATGTCTCTCAGATCCACAGGAGACAGATTTATTTCCTCCAGGTTTGTTTAAGTCAGGTTTGTTTCTCTCTTCTCCTTTCTCACTTTTTTCACTGTCCACTCCTGTTGCAGGCCRTGCATCCCCATGCTTTCCTGTTGCTTGCGTGGAATATCAAAGTATCAACAGAACTATTCCTCTGTCACTCTGCAGGGTTTGGGAACTCRTGGGAAATTCAGTCCCCAAAGAAAAGATTTTTCCCATCCTTAGAAAGCCTATGGGCCCTGCTGCTGCGAGATCCCGACAGCAAAATGTGTATTCAGTTCCAAGATCAGCTGTAGTGCAGGAAGCCATGCTGCCTTTCAAGCTGTCAGGAGATGAGACCCATCACTAATTCACACAGGCATGGCTGGGAGTGGGGAGCAGTCAAGGCTCCCTGGGTGTGGAGCATGGCCAGATCTGCAAGCTCTCCATTTCAGGGGAACAAATGATGCTTCTGGGGGTCGTTGGGGTCTACTGGAGCTCTGGACTGGACTCAGTCCATCACACATGGTTACTGCACTACCCAATACAGAGCAGGAGCCGCATATAGAACCCCAGGTTTTTACTGATGCAAAAACTTTGAGGATATCTCTAGTCATTTTTGTGTAGTTGTGGGTAAGAGCAACTGAGACCCAGTCTCTTTGTGGAATGGCAAAAGGGTTGGACACTAAATGTTTATATATGTTATAGTGTTAGTCCTTTTCCCCAGAAGAAGTGGGTCTACATCTTTTCATATCGATGTGCTGCCCCATTGCTTTTCCCTTTTCAAGGACAGTAAGCAAAGGTAATACCTGACAGCTCAGCAGAGCAAGGCTGGCTGTCAGTACCATGACTGACTTGATCCTGCCTTATCCAAGCTGGGGAGAAGAACTGCCCTGAAGAACAGCTCATTTCACAAAACAGATCTCATTTCTTATTCCTGGCAAAGTGCCTTTTCTTTCTCAGAATGCCTGGAGGGAACTGATTATTTTGCTGATCCTTTTCACACCCTTGGCTAAGACTGCCAAAGATGTTGTGACCAGGGTCTGTCAGCAGTGCAAAGAGTAGTTTGTGATATTTGCAAATTTARCACAGTAAATCCATCTGATGATGTGTTTTATTTGCTATTTGCTTACTGATACCCAGCCAGGATCCAGTGAGATTCTGAGTGATCACACACCTCCAGCGTGTGACCATGTTATATCAGTGGAAAGCAGATTCCCTGCAAACACTTCTGCTGAGAGTATACAGACTCATTATATCAGACTCTGTTGACTACCTGCTCCATTTACTGTATCCTGCTTAAATCAGAAGATTGGAAGAAGTGTCGTTCAGCTGAATTGGATGAGACAACTCAGAGACAGGAATGTCCACATCCCACCTGGAAAGCTGTCCACATTCCTTTCACTCCCCTTTTTACACACTTCAAGTTTCAGACAATTAATCTCTCATTTAGGTGGTAAACTATCAGCTCTCTCTTTTTTGATAGCCAAAATTACCATTCTTCCAAAGTCAGAGTCTCTAGGACCAACCATTTCTTTCCCTTGCATTATCCACCTGCCACATTTGCTTGTTCAGGGAGATAAGGTGTGTGATGTAACCCTTAAAAGAGCTTTTTCTTCTTACAAGTGAAATAATAATTACTGTTTCCTTTCCTGTGACTGGGTAGAGGATCTGATTGTGACCCTAGAGCTGCATAGATCTTAACACTAATCGAGCAATGTCACTACAAAAATGCCATAGTGGAGCTTGTATTCAGGCTTTCCATGTTGTTTTGTGCTCTGGATTTTCCAGGTGAATACATCCCAATGGAAATTTTAAAAATAATAAAAAACTTTATTTCCTTTGAGCTTTAGTGTATTCACTTGGAAATTATATTTCACAAGAGGCCACAGTCTGATTATTAACTTTGGCAGCAGGTAAATTCACAAACCAAGAGTCATGTGTGCCCATACTCGTAAGTGATCAGAAATTAAGGATTAGTCAGCATATAACAACTCTGCTGTAGGACAATGAGGAGAGAACTTCACTGTAACTATGTCCCTTTTCCATGTTTTATATGCACCAAACATATTTTCCAGTAGAGGGTGCAAAATTCATCTCCAGCAATACAAAAGCACTGCCTTCCTGCCAGCCTGTATTTGTGAATGACAAAACCTTTTCAGGTTGTAAATATGTCCGTTTGTAAATATGGGATTTGACAGTAAAAAATCTCATGCCGTGCCATTTGTAATATAGATGACTCCATAAGAATCTGCCCATTTTGCTTCCTTTTACAGTCAATAAAATGAATTAGGCACTCAGGGACACAGTTCTCCCATTTCACCCTGTATTTATCATCTGAGTAGCTCTGCAGACTCCTTTGATTGTGGAGCTCGGAGCTCTGGTGACTAGCCCAGATGTGGACATCTGTGCTTTGGCCATCTGAGTTAAACAGAATCCCACCTCTTGCATTTGCCAGGAAATGCTCTGCAGTGACAGCGTGGAACAGGGCTACCTATATTGTGCTTACTGCCGAACAGCACTTGTCATATTGCATCATATTCACTTCAAATGTAAATGAACTTGTGGGAAGCTCTGATTACTTTGTTTGTGGGGCTACCATCAGTGTTGCAATACAGAGCAGAATGAAGGCTCGTTTGCAGAGGCATTGAAGTAGTCTTGGCTGGCAAGGAAAGGGAGAGGAAGAGAGGTGTCACTGTGGTTAGACCACATTGTTAGCGCTAGCAGCTGTCACACAGATCGAGAACTCTCTTTATTCAAGTGTCATCAATACCTGTTCACTTCACATGGCCTTAGTCAGTGATCTTTAAACTTCACAGACCAGTGGATCTTGAGGAAGGGTTTGAAAGCCTGAAGCAAATCTTTCATGCTAAGCTTTCCTCATCGCTGTTCACGTGAAAATGGGTAAGCATGGATCATTATTCAAAATAATGATTCATTTCAAAGATACAAATGCTGTGGAGATTGTATCACCTCCACTGGATATGATACAATCTTCAAACATAGTTCTTCTGTGATTTCTGCACTCCCAAGGTGTTTCTTTCAGCTCAAAGACATAGTAGCCCTGACCCTTAAGCATATATGAAACAGTCATGACACTAAAACTCTTCAGTTAAGGTGTCTCTGCGTGCTCAGGTGCAAAGCCAGTGTCACATTTCTAGCCATGGCTCAGCCAAATGGGGAGGTTACACAGTGTGCCCTCTGTGGTCTCAGCAGACAGAAGTGGGCAAAATTTTGCATTTCTCTGGAGTCTCTGGTCTGAAAATTGCTTCCTGGGCACAAAGGCATCTCATCCTCGCTCCCAGCAGGCAAGGATAGCTACTGTAGTAGTATTGTCAATTTAAGAAGCAACAAGAGCCTAAAAAAATACATGAGCATACTAATACAGAAGGCAAGGTCAACCCTTACGACCACCATTTACAGATCCTTTCTGACATGGGCATCAGAAAGTGGTTTAGGAGCTGGAGAAACAGCGCTCACAGATGCTTCACACCTTCAATAAAATACTCCAATAGTAAGAAGGTAAATCCCTCACTGATTTACCTCTTCTGGTGTTGATCCTTCACTGCTATAACAACAACAACAACAACAGCAACAACAACAACAATAATAATAATAGTAATAAAAGCCACCAGGGTGAGCTCATAATCATAGAATCAAAGAATCAGAGACTATTCTGAGTTGGAAGGGAACCATCAGGATCATAAATTCCAACTCCTGACCCTGCACAACAGCACCATCCCCAAGAGTCACACCATGTGCCTGAGAGCATTGTCCAAATGCTTCTTGAGCTCTGTCAGGCTGGTGCTGTGACCACTTCCCTGGGGAGCCTGTTCCAGTGCCCAACCACTCTCTGGGTGAAGAACATTTCCTGATATCCAACCTAAACCTCCCCTGACATAACTTCATGCCATTCCCTTGGGTCGTGTCTCTGGTCATGACAGAGAAGATCAGCAGACCTGCCCCTCCACTTCCCCTTGTGAAGAAAGTACTACTGGCAGTTAGTTTTTTATGTGAACCATTTAGGGAGCTGGTCATGAGCAGACATAATTTAAATATGCAAGTCTCTGGATGCACAATGTGGAAATAATTGTGTGAACCAGTGCCTGGCTGTTCTGAAGGGAGACACAAGGCAGAGCAGGACTAGAGCTCATTGGCATGACCTGGCAATTTCATTCTTCTTAAAGAAAATCTGGCAAGCTCTTCTGATGAGTACAAAGTACTCCAAAATTATTCACTTTAGAGGGTGATTACACAGGGCCACCGTTATAACTCTGGGTATTTCCAAGCTTGCAAATATTTTGGGACAGTAGAGCCAAGTCATTGAAAGTGATGGAACACTAAAGTGAAAAGTATTGTGTTGCAACAGTACAGAGCATGCCCACAGAAGTGCTAAACAGTATGCTCAGTGCTCATCTGAGGATCAGGAACAGCTTAAGATGACTTATCTCACCAGGCGTGACTGCTGCGGTACAAGAAAAAAAGTGAAATCAGCACCAAATGCTGGAAGTTATCAGGAAAAAAAAACCTCAGAAACACCTCTCAGTTCAGTACTACTGCTGCCCTATCAAAAACAAATGGACATGACTCAAGTACTTTACTTCCCTATTGCAAAAAAGCTCAGCTGTTGTGCAAACAAACCAGCACAGAATGTCATCCTTTGTTGTAGRCTGGTGTTTGAATGGAGCTGAGGAACAATAGCAACCTGAGATTCACAACCAGCTCATTTGGGAACTCTTCTGTCATTACACACTAAAGCAAGTTCTAAACCCAGACAGTGTAAAGAAAAAAAAAAAGGATGAAAAGCAAAATCCTAGTGAAATTATTGTCCTGCAAAACAAAGCTACAAAGGAATTACAAAGGAATCTCTGTTTTGTAAGTAAATCTAGATAATTCCTGATAAGGCTAATGAACAGCTGTAATTATTACATGCCCATCCCACTTCTAGTAATGAATTATCCTAGGGATATATGGGTAGTGTGCAGTAGTATGGAAGAATATCAATTGCAGAAGAAATTCTGTGGATAAAGAGAGGCCCTGTCATAGACACCATTTGTAGTGCCCTATGATAGATTTCTGCAAGGAAAGGGAAAAGAACATTTTCATCTGCTAAGGGGAGGGCTAGTATGCATGCTGGGTTGTTTCAGTCTCCTCTACTTATCCTAAACCATTAGACCTCTCTTGCTGTTTTATGAATTGGTTTCATCAGTTTGTAATGGTAATGCTTACTTATGGAGATGTGTATGTGTTTAATGTCATTAAGAAAACATAAAACTGTGATTGGTGGGGTTGTTGCCAAATAATTTTTCTCCCATATGTAGGAAATAATAGTTTTAATAAGAGCCTGATCTATTCTGAGACATAGTATAAGGCAGGGATATATAAAATTATTTGGATCACATCCTTTCAATATAAATTAATAAATATGTATATTAGTGTTCTTGTTCGCTGTGTTCTAACACATGAGAGATTTTCTTTGTGAAAGATCAATGGTTGGTTTTTCAGCCTCCTTTAAAACCTGCAGAGCAAACTCTGCTCTCAGGGGTGTGCATCCTAAACTAATGGCTTTATTTTATTTACTTGTGCATATTGATATATTCAATGATGCCTGTGCCACATAAAGGACTTGCGATAATTTCTTGGCATGATGAGTTTGTGGCATAAATCATTCCTCTAAGCACAGTGACAAGCTTTGATGTACTCAAGAGAAGGCTTCTTTCGCTGAGTTCAAAGTTCAGAAGTTCAAATGCATTTCTGATTAGAAATTAACCTAAC
The DNA here is from genome assembly GCA_014549065.1 of Cardinalis cardinalis. Classification (NCBI taxonomy): domain Eukaryota; kingdom Metazoa; phylum Chordata; class Aves; order Passeriformes; family Cardinalidae; genus Cardinalis; species Cardinalis cardinalis. Next base: position 4,820,029 of record JACDOX010000048.1, read on the forward strand.
ACTTTCCAAATGAGAAGGGAACGACCTATTCCATGCCTGAAGAACTTGGCAGGGGCCATTCCCACAAGCCAACAGACCACCAGCGTGCCGAGAAACGTCTCACAGAAGAGAGGCTGAGTTCAGGGGCAGCACAGAAAGGAGAGCGACCTCTTACAGTCCTGCCTTGGAAAACAGACCCCTTTGACTTCTCCAAGCCTTGTTTGGAGAACAAGCCTGCAACACAAGCTGTTACATGCCTTATTTACAGTGCTCTGCATCTCTCCAACCACATGGTAGATATTGATCTGAGTATCCAGAAGGATGCCCGCCCTTGAGACACCATACCAGTCCCAGGGAGTTCAAGGAAATCTAACCTTCCTGTCTTGTGTGGCATGGAAACCCCTAAGCTGACAGACAGAGGCAGCAGGTTAATCACTGAAATGCATCTGGGCAAGGAGCCTCTCAGCTGACAAGCACGCATCCAAGGATGCTGCTGCTCCCTGCCAAAAGCCAGGAAACACRCTGGCACTTGTGAGGTTCTTGGGGCAACTGGGCAGCTTCTGCTTGCACAAGACACTCCCTGTGGGAGCCACTGCTGAAGATGTGAGAGGGGCAGAGGGATGAGGGCTCCAAACCCAAGATGCCCATCTGTTGAGCCACCCATGCTGTGATTCACTGGGATGAGAACAGGCAGCCAATGTGCACAAGTTAGGTGGAAGGCCTTGAAGAACCCAGGACAATATTGGGCTGCTGGAGTGGGTGAGCAGAGGCTGCTCGGTCAGCTCTCCAGGCATGGAATTTGCTAGAAAAACACAAGAATTAACTTCTGTTGAACACAGGGGAGGATTGCACTTTCCCTTTGATTTAACTGTGGTTTTTCATTTCTGTACTTTAAATTCAGTCCTCAGAACCTATAATGTCTTCCTTTTCTCTGGTCGCCCTGCACAGAGCTGGGGAGTGACCTGTGCCTRAGGCTGGCAGCCTGTGGCCATCATGCCCACAGAAGCGGTGGATTGACATAGATGGAGCCTGCAGGCGGGAGAGAGGCACTTGAGCTTTTGGTCATGTTAAACCATCCTCAGTCTGTAGAAATGTGCAGCACTGGGGCTTGTGCTGTCAGAGTTGGAGAACAGCTGTGGTGGAGGTGGATAAAACCTCCTGCAAAGAATGGGCAGGCAAAGGGCTTGGAGCAAGCTCCAGGGCATACACCTGCTCAACGAGGATCCCAGCCTGAGCTTAGATCCTGTTTGGGATGGGAGGAAAATTGAGACTCGTTCAGGCATGTGATCCCAAAATCAATATTTTCACAGCTCAGGGCATGTGACGTGTCACTGGAAGGTGCCTGGTGAGGACAATGGCTGGCACAGAGCTGCAGCTCCACACAGCTCCAGTCCTGAGCAGCCTGCACACAGGCATCTGTGAGCTGCTGCCTACAGCCTGTGCCCCCAGATTTCCTTTACAGGCAGAAAATTCTTGGCATAAAACTGCACAGTTTCCTGAGATGTCYTGGATTTAATGGGACTGGAGGGGATAGAGTGGGATTTCTGGCTGGCAATAGAATTTCATGCATTTTTATGTTTGCATTTCATTCTAAAGCACAGAACTTCACACTAACAGTATATTCAGCAATTGCACAAACACTTCCTTCAGCTAAATTATAACGTTTGTGTCCAGTTCTCTAATGGACACAGTAAGCCTGTAGCTTTTGCATGCCATGTCCTAACTCTCTCTTACAAAATCAGGTTTTTCTTGTATGTATTTAGAAAAGTTAACAGTTCCCAGAATACCACATGAACAAAATGCTCTGGGCCATCTTTCCAAATAAATCCTTAATCCTCAGACATCACTGAAAGTAATTTTTGTCAATAGTGCGCAATCCAGTAGAAAAACAAAGAGCAGTCATTAAAGAAAATCAAACACACTGGTGTCTCCAGTCTCAATGTTTGGCATCTACTGGCATTTCTATTTTGCTAGTATCTGTCAAGCAATTGACAATCAAAATCCACCATTTTGTCACCCGGAGACTTCTAAAACATGAATTTGCTGTTGAAAGATTTTCTGATTCCCGTCCACATAAAATAATTACAGCAAACACTAGAAAAGAAAAGGAAACTGAACTTTCCCAGAGCTAGAACCAAGTAAAGAGATTTCTGCATTATCCCATTGTCTCCCACTATGTAACTTTTTAGAAAATAAAAAGTGCAGTGCAATATTTAAATCCATATAATACCKCCAAAATCAGAAACATGCTCAGTTTCCCACCTTACAAACTGCAACTAAAGTTAAAGCTGTTTAAGAATTTCTCCTTTTCTAAAAGACAAAATGCATTTCTGATATGAAAAAAATACATTTTACATAGTTTTAATAATGAATTTTCAAAAGTGATTCTGCCCTTCTTCACCTGGCTTGCAGCTGAAGTGAACTAAAAAGCTGCAATGAGTACATAAATGAGCCACTGAAATAAACAATCAGCTGAGAAAAGACACTTGAACAAAGAGGAAAACAAAGAGGAAAACAGAAGAAAACCCCACAGTGCATACCTGGATCTCTATAATCAGTGGAAAACGCTTTATTTCTTTGCAAGGGCAATGGCAAGGTAGAACTACTGCAATGTAATGGAAGAAAAATACTTTCCGTATTGGGACCATGAAAGCATTAACATAACAGGCAAAGCACATTATGTCCTGCCCTTGGCAAATGTCTTGCTGGCTACTCTGGACTGTGACCCAGCAAAAATAAGCAGTCCAAATGAATTTTCTCCAAGGTAATATACTGCTTCATTTACTACACGCAGTAGTGGACTGTTTCCTCAAGAGTCAGCATGGAGGCTGGCCAAACACTGTACTGAAGAAATGGGAAAAACATGGTGCTGCACACAGATTGCACACAAAAATGAGCTGAAGTGTTGCTTGGTACACTAAAAAACTTTCAATTTCATTTGATCCAGCCAATTTTTGAGTAAGCAGTGCTTTCAGTAGATGGGAAGACAAGGGGAACTTGATCATGTCCCTCACAACAAACATACTGACATTGACACCTATGTTTTAAGACGATTTTTTTTCCTCTTCATATCTTATTGCTGCCACTTTTATTTGTGATTTCTTAAGCTCAGAAAATTTAAATTAGATTTTAAATCTGTCCTCTTTATCCAAGAGCCTCTACACCTGGAGGCAACCCCCACCTTTCACTAGAGGGTTTTACCCACTTCTCTTTGAAATACACACACCACGTCAGAAACCAAATCAATCCAGAAGGATCAAAAGGAACAGTATTGATGATGGATCAAATGCACACTAATCACAACCGGTTTATTGATTTTTGAATCTGTCACATATTATTTCCTTATTCCCTTTGTTTCTSAATTGCTTGAGCATGTTAATCTAAGACGGCTTTTAACTCTGTTTTGTCACCGTGACCTTTTTTGATCCCAGTCCGTTTGCTCTGAAATTAATTACACTGCAGAAGCTGCTTTGCTCCAGGTTGTGGTTTTCAGGTTCTCAGTTAAATTAAATCTTTCTATGCCACAAGCTGGGACAATTGGTGCTTGACGAACAGTGGGGCCAGGGACAGCAAACCACAGCACCCTCTTCACAGCACAATCATCCCCTGAGTAAAAAAGGAGCCCCTGTGGGAGCTGGGGTGATGAACCAGAGGAAGGCATGTGGAAGAGTTTCCTTGCAGAGAGAGATGCTGGTGGGAAGATGTTGCAGTTGGGCTATTTGTCTGGGCAGGGAAAACTCTACACTCAATATGAGTGTTCAGAAAGCTTTCTTTTACTTAGTTCGAGCACCAGACTTTATACAGAACAAGTAGTAAGCTCATGCATATTCTAAAGCTAAGCAGTCTATTGGTTATACTATAATAACAACTCTTCTTCATTCTCTCAGGCTTAACATTCTCATTTTCTCACGTCTCTCTGTCTACTTGTTATCATACTCAGCTAGGCCTAGGGACACGCTATCTTGCAGGTGCAAAGAATCAGAATAGCTGGRTTTGGTATTTTTCCAGCTCTTGCTCTAACAAGCAAATGTCTATATGACCCCYGTCATGTTAGCTAATTCTCAACAGGAAGTTATAAGGCAGAAACTCACCTTCTCCTGTCTCCCCTTCCTTCAAATTGGAAATGGGGACAAATGCATGGTGAGGGCCAGGCTGCACCTAAGCARGGCTAGGTAAAGTTCATGGAGTAAATTATCACCTCATGCTCTGCTGCAGCTTATTTCTGCCTCCTCCAGGGCCCTTGCCACTCACCTCACATCTTCTCAACCACCCTCTCCMGTTGCTGCCACTCCCTGTCAGCTGAAGCGCACACTGAACATCTTTGCTCCTGCATCCACTTGGGAAATGAGTCCCCCTTTTCCAGGAGATCATACCTTCTTTTCATCCCTGCTCTGCTGTCTCAGGAAGGGTATTACACTGGCAGAGCTAAAGGTCTCTGTGGCACATGCYTCTCTTGGGGTTTTCTCTAGCATGTCCAGAGGCATCCTACAAAAATAAATAAAAAAGAGGATGACCATGGAAAATTTCCCTATGTGTAAACAGCTGAAAAAGTAGTTAAATGCACTGCTGTTATGAACTGAAATGCACCTATCTGTGAAAAGAAGATTCCARCATGTGTGCTAAATAATAGGGTAGCAGGAACCACATGGAATCATGTTCTGGGCATAACATATAATCTGTGATCATTAGTGCACCTGGGTGCCACTTAGAGCTATAATAAGTCAAATGAAGCCCAGTGCTCCTCTATCTGCTCCAGCAAGGTAACAAAATCACAGGGTAATAAAGTCAGGTTAGGAGGGACCTGCAGGGGTCATCTAGTYCAAAATGCATCTAATCAGATGAGCTTGTTCAGGGCCATGACCAGTTAAGTCTTGAGCACCTCCAAGGAGGGAGATGCCCCTCTGGGCAGCCTGCTCCCAGTGCTTGACCATCCTCCTGGAAAACAATTTATTCCTAATACCKAAAGAGTATTTCTTGCCTTCCAACTTGTGCCCTTTGTCCTGCTGCTGTGCTTCCCACAGAAGGTCAGCTCGGCTTCTGTGTCCTCTGGCTGGGGGCTATCCTGGTGCCTGTGAAAAATGACAGACTGCTCATGGCCAGACCTACCAGGTGCTCAGGAAACAGCAGAAACCAGCTGTGGCACACGAGGGCAGAAGACATGCTTGGTGGGAAAGTGCTCCCACTGCAGGGACACYGATATCCAAACACTGTCCTGCCGCTCAGACACTGGTCAGGACTCAACTTCTTTGTCTTTATGGCTCACTGGCAAAGATCACTTCTGAACACCAAGCGCTCTGGAAAACTATTGGCCTGTCTGCCTGCCACCTCAGTTAAATCCTTTTAAATTCCATTAGGTACAATATTCTTTTGTTTTAAAAACTTTCTARAATTTTGCAAACTTTCTAAATTGCATTACATAGGGCTGCATGTTCTTAAAATCTTTCCGGAGGTTTCCTGCCTTTCCACGGCAACCTGCCTGTGCTTAGCAAAACTTAATTTGATGTGGCGGCCACTTCTGACAGACAAGAGCTGCACCTGTGCTGTTGGCCAGGAGGAATGCACCTCCAGGAAAGTAGGAGATGCACTTCTTCACATTTCCTGCTGAGTTTGTTAAACAGGTTATATCTATTTTTAAAAGATTGTATTACAAACTTTCAGGGAACAACACAGGCTTTTCTCAACAAAATTAAGGCAAGCTGAAAAAAAAGAGAAAGAAACAAAGAAACAAAGAAACAAAGCATTAATCACAGTGTCAAGAAACAAAGTCAGTAATGTCCAAATGCTCTGAACAGAGAGAGGGAGAGGGGAAAGTTTATGGCTTGCGGAATGCAATTTTTCACTCCTTTAAAATGCTCTGGATTGTCAGTTCCTATTAMTTTTTTACTTTTTGTTATGTAATATATGAACTGCATAGCTAAAAATCATTCTTGTCCTGGCAGTTTACAAAAGACATGCAGTAATTTAATTTAATTCCTTTTTCCACCACTTAAGAAAAACAACGATARCACCCCCAGCGAGGACTGGTGATTATTAACTGATGTTCCCAATCTGATGGATTTTTTTTTTTTTTGCAAACATTCGTTTGTTTGCTCTCTTTTGAGGAAGAGGATCTGGTTGCTCATTTTTTAGGCAGCACTTTGTTCTGCACAATGCAGAGCACCTTGCAAGCTCCTCACTTACCGTTGTGTTAATCTCCTWTAATGTACATGCCAGTTTGGGGAGCCCTCCCCAGATCTAGCACTGCAAACAGACCCAGGTGGTGACACTCTTATAAGCCTGTCTATGTTCCCCATATCTGCCTTACTTTTTCAATATTCAGACTCTCAGGAAAACCCTAGAGACATGGAAGCTGTCCTTCAGCCGAAAAAAATAAAGTTGGGACTTTTTCCTCATGCACAAGTGCTCTAGGCACCCTGGAAATCATAACATGGCAAAGCCAGGAAAGAGTCTCAAGTTGCCCAACCTATGCATGGTAAAATTACAAGAAAAATTACTCTGGGACAAAGGCATGACGACCCTAGCCTGCTTATTCTGGCTGCAGAACAAATGCTGTTGTCATCCAGTGTTTAACTTATGAGGCAATAATGATTACTTGTAATTTTGAGCCTGCAAGAGCTAAAATAATATCCTGTATTTCAGACTTGAGAGCAAAACTGTCTCTGAAGGGTTCTTCTGTAGATGGCAATATAATAAAAAGTTTGTACAATATGAAAATTCAACTATTTCTTAATATTCCAGCCTGATTTGTAAAATGTGTGTAGTTCAAAAACCTCAGTAGCCTGGGGTTGGTCTCTGCTGACTGGAACCCAGCCAATGTTATTCCAACCTACAAGAAGGATGTGAGGGAARGCCCAGGGAACTACAGACCTGTTAGTCTAACTTCAGTTCCTGGAAAAGTTGCAGAGAAGATCACACTGGGTACTGTCAAAAGGCATTTAAAGAACAATGCAATCCCCAGGCACAGTCAACACGGGCTCACAAAGGGAAAATCCTGTTTAACTAATTTCATATCCTTCTATATGAGGTCACCCACMTGGTGGATGAAGGGAAGGTGGGGGATGGAGTTTTCCTGGATTTAAGTCAGGGATTTCATACTGTCCCTTACAGCATCCTTCCACACAAGTTGTCCAGCTGTGGGATGAAAGGATTCATGGTGTGCTGGCCAAAGGACACAGTCCAAAGGGTTGTAGTGGGGCTACATCTGGATGGTCAATGGTCACCAGCGGTGTTCCTCACACCTCATTCCCGGGGGCCASATCTGTTCCGTATCTGCAATCTGGATGCAGGACTTGAACACAGCATTAGCTGATGACACCACCCCGGGAGGTGCTGTTGACACCCTTGGGGGACAAAAGGTTTTGCAGAGTGATCTCAATGCATTGGAGCGTTGGGCAATGATTAATGGGATTAAATGTAACAAGTATATATGCTGGTTTCTGTACCTAGTACAGAGTGGGAATCAGTACAAAATGGGAGAGGAGCAGCTGGAGAGCAGCCCTGCAGAAAGGGATCTGGGGGTGCTGGTCAGCAGCAGGATCAGTGTCAGTCAGCCAAGTGTCCTGGCAGCCAGGAGGGCAAATCCCTTCCTGGGGTCCATAAAACAGAGCATCACCAGCCTGTCAAGAGAGGAGATCATCCCTTTAACACTGGTGCGGCCTCACCCTGAGTGCTGTGTGCAGTGCTAGGTCCACAATTTAAGATGAATGTCGAGGTCTTTGAATGCATCGATAGGAGGACAGCAGCTGGTGAGAGGCTGGAAATCATGTCCTGTGAGGAGTGGCTGAGTGCTCTGGGCTTGTCTTGTTTGGAGAAAAGGAGACTGAGGACATTGCTCTTTGCAGCTTCCTGAGGAGGGGAAGTTGATCTCTTCTCTCTGGAATCCAGCAATAGGATGCATGGGAATGGTTCAAAGCTGTGCCATGGAAGGTTCAGACTGGACATTAGGAAAAGCATTTCTTTACTGAGAGTATGGTCAAACCCTGGAAGAGGCTTCCTAGAGAGGTGGCTGATGCCCCAAACCTGTCAGTGTTTAAGAGGTATCTGGACATACCTTTAGYAACATGCTTAAACTTTGGGTCAGTTCTGAAGTGTCAGGCAGCTGGACTAGATGATCAACACAGGTCCCTTCCAAATGAAATAGACTATTCTAAACACATACTAATATTTTTCCCCTAAATGCTACGTTTATGCCCAAGAGTCAATGAAACTTGCCACAAAAAATGAACCACAAGGGTTTCTTTCCTTAAAAAAGACGTGAGCACCTTTCTTAAGTCCAAGGGAATAAACCCAGTCCCCAGTCCAAGGGAATAAACCCCATACTCATGAAYGACCCAGCTCAAAACTGTGTTGTTGTACTGACATGATCAACTTATGAACAGAAGAAAACAGAAATCAGTCCCACAGTGGCCTGAGGAACTTTCAAAAACTTCCCAAGTCATAACTTGACCCGAAGCACAGGCACAAAAAAAAAACAAACCAAAAAAGCAATCCAACAAAAAGACAAAACAAAGGCTGAGTCTTTTGCCCTACTACATAAAGTATAAATAGCTAAGAAAGCCAAGTAAKCAAATCCAACGCCAGAGCTATGGTGGCAGGAAGACAGAGGTTRAAGAGAGACATAGAAATGTCTTCATATGGATGTTAAAGCTCCTACCACATCAACAGGCCACAGTATCCTGGAAAACTGGAAGATGCATGAGTTAAGCTGATGATAAAGGGACTTGCAGTTGCCCAAGAGGAAGAAGCTGAAAAAATATGCAGGGGAGAAAGACAGCCTCCCAGATGAACGCTTTCCAATGTCTTGTCCTTACAGATTCCAGCCAGCATGAAGAAAATGTCACTATGCAAGAGTATCTTCTTGCAACTTCCCTCACTCTTCAGCTTGGGGGGGAACCTTCAGCTGTGCACTATGTCATTTTGGGTTTACATCACCAAAGTTGAGATCAGAGTGCCACATCTTGCTCTGATTTTAGATGAGAAGATGGTAACAACTGGACTAGTAACAAAAAACATCCTCAGAAGCAACAGTGCCAGGAGATGAAAGGAGGAGCCTTTCRCTGAAGCTAAAGGAAGTCTGGTTCTCCTGTACACTCAGGCCACTTTACAACATTCTGGATAAAACGGGGCTTACAAGGGAATGAACGTATAAATTAGCCCTGCTTGAAGGGTCCTTATGGGCAGGCAGAGAGTGGGTTTGAGGTTGAAATAATTTCATTTGTCCTAAGCCACGTGCATGGGCTCACCCTGAAGTCCCTGGCAGCAGACAGGTGGCCCTCAGAGAGTTGCGGATCCACGCTGTACACGGCAGCCAAGTCTGGCTCTGTTGAAAGCAGCATGGTCTGGGACAGCACAAATGRTTGTTGGACATCATAGCCAGAGGCCACAGCAGCTTCAGCAGGACTGCCCACCCTCAGCAGGGTCRCTCACCAGCCTCCACTTCTGCTGGCCCTCTGTGGAGCAGAGCCTGTGCTCTTCAGCAAGACCCTCTTCCTCTCCTTCCCAGGCTCAGGAGCTCAGACTCAGGCCTAGAGCTGTCCTGGCTGTGTTCCTGCCYTTCAACACTCACTCCAGCCTTCTGGTTATTGCATGACAGCACACCCAAAAGTTCTGATGGGCCCTGGCCAAAATTTGCCCAAATGCTGCTCCCTGGATTCACCAAGCAAAGCAGTGTTATCAACAAAACAATAGGTGAGCTTCCCATGTCAAGAAACACGATGACCCAAGTTTGGACTCCAGTCTCCTACCTCAGACTTGATTAGATCCTAGTTGATAGCTTGGATTGATCTACTTTATTTACCACGACCAACATAATTCCAGACTGCAAGATCTCAAAGCACTATGATGGGGGGAAATATTGAAAAAATCTTTTTTTTCCTTTTTCCTTTTTCTGCCATGCCCTACGATAACTAGATCATAATATCATGGAGATGGGACTTGGATCTACAGTCATCCCAGTGTCCCAAAGTGAGCTCTGGCTACAGCCTGACACCACACAGGAGGCTGGCTCACCTTCTTCAGGACCCTGTTTCTTTTCCCTCCTGGGGAGAGAGGAAGGCATCTTGGCACAGAGGTTGAATGGAGCTGTAGCATACCCCATGCCCAATGCCGCTGTGCAAACAAGCCTCCTGCCTGCTTTTCCCAGTCCCTCTTCCCTGCCAAGGCAGGGAAGTGCGTCACCTGAAAGTCAGAGGGTACCAAGGAGGCAGAGAGCAGGCAGAGAGCCACTGCGTCAGTAAAAGCATCTGTGGATCCCCTTTTATCCTGCTGGAGMATTGATAGATCAACAAACACCCTGTTCCCACTGAGCTCTGACACACATCCAAAGGTACACCCAACTCTGAGATTTTTCTCCTTTTTCTTTTTTTTTTTTTTAATATATGTCTATAAGGCGATTACATCCGGGTTTGTGTCCACACAGCAAAACCAAAGAGCATTCATCAGAAGAATAACGATGCAAATATGGCTTCTTATCCTCCAGTGATTGCCCATCTGGCAAAAAGGTTTTGAAAATGTAACAATAGTTTTGACATAAATAGGAGGAAAGTAAAGACCGGCAGTGTACTTTCCACATCAATGGCAAATATACTACTGATGTGGAAAGTAAACAGCTTCAAACGAGGAGAAACCACTGAGGATAATGCTCCACATGTGAGCTGCAGGCTCGAATGCCACTGCATGAAAACGGAGGTAGAAGATCCCAAGTTCATCWCCTCACATTGCTATAACAGATATTAAACGCTGTATCACTTGTGGCTGGATAATATCAGGAGCCAGCTGAAATTCAGAGGATTAAAAAACCCTATTTTGCGTTCCAAAAGCTTATGCCCCTGTAGGGATATGGAGCGCTCACGGTCGGCACACCCGTATTGTACAAGTATTCCTCGAAGCCGCCCTCCTGGCGAGGCTCTTTGTGGGGAGGATGGCGCGGGGTCATAGGGAGAGAGACGCAAACCTGCAGCTGGGAAGGAGATGCTAAGGACGCACCTGTCCCACTGCTGCCATCCCCTCCCGACCCCYGCACGAGCCCCTGCGGCGGACGGGGGATCTAACCCCGAATTACAGATCGTGCCGCTGTCTGCTTTCGGCTCTGGTTCATTGGGCCAGCCCGGGGAGCGCCCCGCCGGGCCCTGCCGGGCTCCGTTTGTTCCGCGCGCCCCGGGGCGATGCCGGGCCCGGGCGGGGCGGGGCCGCTCCGGGGCGATGCCGGGCGCTGCCGGTGCTGATTGGGCTGCGCGGCCGCCCCCGCCCCGCCGCGCTCGGCTCGGCTCGGCTCGGCTCGGCTCGGCTCGGCTCCGCTCTGCCCGCTGCCGCCGGGATCCGCCGCGGCTCCGCGCCGCCCGCCGCTGCTGCCGGGCCCATGGCGAGCACGTCGGCGGAGATCATCGCCTTCCTGCTGACCATCTCGGGATGGGTGCTGGTGTCCTCCACGCTGCCCACCGACTACTGGAAGGTGTCCACTATCGATGGCACGGTCATCACCACTGCCACCTTTTGGGCCAACCTCTGGAAGACCTGCGTGACCGACTCCACCGGCGTCTCCAACTGCAAGGACTTCCCATCCATGCTGGCGCTGGACGGTCAGGCTCCCGCTGACCCCCACCCCGATGACAACTCCCGGTGTCCCTGTGCCGCTCGGCGGGAGCTCCGGGGCCGCTCCCGGGCCGGGCTCGGCGGGGCGGGCGGGCAGGGGGCTCGGGGCGCGCCGAGCGGGGCCGGGCGCGGCGGGGACCCGGACAAGGCGGCTCCCCCGCGGGGCCGTGGGCAGGTGCCCCCGTGTCCCCATGCAGGTGCTGCCTGTGCGCACCTGTGCAAGTGGGCTTCTTTCTGCCCCCGAAAACCCATTAGTTGAGATTATATTTAGTGCCCAAGTGTCCGGTTTGGCCCCTCGTACTGTCACTACCTGCCTTTTTTCCCCATCAGAAGAGTGTGTGTATGTGGATTTGACACAAGAAGAATGCAGGCAGMTTTTTCTTGCCGATTTATTTCCCGACTGTCGTGACATTCCTYTTTTTTATGGTTTTGCCAGCCGTGCAACGGTCGGTGGAGAAGAACAAGCCTTGGCGTCGTTTTGTTTTAATTAATGTTCCTCTGCTGGTTTKGCTAAGTGGTTATTAACTCAGATGTAATTGCTTCATTGATAAATGACAGTGTGAAAGCTCGGGGCAGTCAGGGATGCAAAGGTATGCAGAAGGGATGCATAGCTTTGCTCAGCTTTAGGGCAGTRTTATTTTGAAGCAAAGCTGAGTTTTGTTATAGGGCTTGAGATCAAAGATCGAGTTGGTGCTGCGTTTCTTCCCTCRTTAAGGGGAAACATTTTTGCCCTTTAAGGAAGCTGTACTGGGAAACTGGTTCACTGCAGGAARTCTTTACAACTAAACTTTTAGTTGATAAATCCACACTGATCGTGGCTGGTAGAAACAGGAGAAGTGTGTCTGACATTGGCTTATGGCTTCAGAAGTGGCTGTAAAGAAAGGGAGGAAAGGCTTCTAAGATTATGGCACCTTTTCTAAGGTTTTATAGTTGTAAATGAATGCAATATGCAGTGTGCCAGTGGCTTTGATACTCACAAAAGATCATGCCTACTGTTCACAGTCTGGCAAGACATTCCCTTTGCACTGGAGTCTGAGCAGGTATTTTGCTGTAAAAGCTCTGTTTAAGAGGAAAGGAAGGCCTGTTAATCTAATCACAAACAGAGATTAATACTAATTGTAACAGGGATTAATATGAACATGACGTTCGTACCAATATCAGAAAACCTTTAACCTGTGTGTGTAGAAAAGGCTGAAAGAGGCCAAGATACCTAAAGGAGGTAACACAGGCAGCCCTTAAGCACTGCTGCAGGATGCTTCCCTCAGGGGCAGAAGGGCTGTTCCCAGACTTTATTTTGACCCAGCCCTGTGGCAGCAGAGGAATTTGCCGGTTCCTCTGAAGGGACAGGAGAGCTGGCTGGCCTCCACTGACATCAGTCACTCTGTGGCCAAGTGTAGCAGCTGAGAGTGTAATTTCCAGGACTGGGCAAGGAGCAGGGGTCTCTGTGCAGGCAGGCATGGAGTGATCGTTGGTGCGAAACTTTTGGATCCCTTGAACCTATTGTTTAGCCGTTCTTCTAGGTCTGGGTGAATCTGATTTGAAGTAAGAAAAGCATGGTTACAAAGTATGAAGAATTTGGAACATTTCAATTTTCAAAAAGAATACAACACTTGACAGCAAGATCCTTTCCCTTCTTTCCCCCAAATGCTTGTGCATTGAAACCTTGGGTGTTAGGTAGCACGTTCCACTCGGCCAAAGAATGAGTTTCTGAGGTGCCTTGTGCACAGTGAAGGAGCCATCAGCTCATTTTGGACAGAAGCGAATCTGAAATGCCAGAATCTGGAATGGACGGGGTCTGGAAGGGCCCTGTCCCAACCCTTCTGGCCAGGTTGTTTTTCAGAAGTAGAARGTTCTTGGCTTTAGTGTTTCTCAGCAGCATCTTTAAATGCTGTGGGGCCAGATTCTGGTGCCCAGGCACAATATGAATGAAAGGCAGGCTGGAGGGAGAGTGATGTACCACCACCCTCCCTGCCCCAGCACAGACCAGGCAAGCTGGGTGGGGTCAGAGGGGCAGTCACTGCAGTCAGGGGTGCTCTCAGCAGCTAGCCTAGCCCAGGCTCCCTTCCTTGTGCTTTCAGGCGCTGCAGGGAGCCTGTCAGCAGCTGACTGTGGGTGTGTGTGTCCCCTCTTCACCCTAACCCTTCCCCCGTGGGGAGTGCATTCAAGGCTGCGGTGTGTCACTCGTGGCTTAAAGAATTTGTGTCTCAACAAGAAGACAAGTCTGCCTCAGCCTTTGTCTAGCTCTTCCTTCCCTCCTCTTCCCCTTTGCCCAGATTTACATGGCAAGGTAGATCCCATTCCCTGTGACTGGGGAACTTCCCGACTTCATCCTCAGGTGGGGGACTCAGGGTACACAAACAGGGCAGATCTGGTTTCTGTTCTCAGGGAAATGTTTGTGAGCTGAAACAGTAACCCTGTAAAGATACATGTAGTCACAATATGTTGCTCTCCTCAAAATGGTAGTGCACGACTGGAAAATTCCTAAAAATATTTCTGCTGTCCTAGGGAAACGTGGCTTAGCTCCACTCCTTCATCACAGAGATGGAGAGGATCTGCCTCTCAGAGCAGTTCCTCTTCTACAGAAATATTTTTTTGGTCAAATTGGAAACCTCTAGGTAAGCTGGACTCCTTATCCCGAAAGACTGCTCAGGTTTTCCAGGGGATTGGGGGGGGAAAGAAATCGGTGTGACCATGCTTTGAGGAACCTGGTCTATGTGAGGTGTCCTGCCCTTGGCAGGGGGCAGGAACCAGATGACCTCTGAGCTCCCTCCCTACCCAAACCTCRATGACTCTGTGATTCTATGCCTGCTGCTGGAGTTCTACTGTGGAGTGCAGGAGAAGTCCTTCCTTCTTCAGAAGCAGTGTCATAGTTCAGGTCAGGGGGGGTTCAGGAGATGGTTCCTCTTCACCCTTGTTTTGGTTTCTATCATGGAGTGGGCTTGGACYGTCCTGCCCAGCTTGCTGTGAGATGGCGCAGCAGCAGGGCTGCCCTCATGGCTTTCAGGCCATCACTCCACWCAAGTGGCTTCCAGAGAAAATTGCTTGTGGTCCCCTTCCACCTTTATGCATTCCTATAGAAGAAACCAATTTGGCCAGCCCTCATTAAGTGCTGAGCCCTACATTCTTTATGCAAGCAAAAATGTTCTTCCTGTCTGTGGGGCTTAAAGTCACTTTGGGTTTACCTTTTGTGCCACTGGTCATAGGTGGAAATTTACTGATGAAACCACCTCCCCCAAAAGAGGACATATCAGTTTCCATGTTTCCTACAGTGGATCTGATGACCTTTTGCAAGAACAGAGCTGAACAAAAATTCAATTATGAGCTAAAAGAGGGTATTAGAGCTTAGAAAGACATACAAAAGCAATGGGTGTGTACTTTTGGAAGGAATCTGTGCTGTATCTGTAAGGCTACCTCTTCACGTGATGTAGACTGCAAAATGCCACCAGAGGCATTTATTGTGAAAGTGGCAATCCCCAGAACTTTGCATATATATTTTTTTCCATAGTGTCATATGATATGAGTACACGAATGCCTTCTATGTCTTTGTAAGCATGAGGCAAGTGTGAGACCAGCGAGGCAAGAAAGATGAAGCTCTAACAAGATTAATTTCAATGCAAGACAAAACACATTTGTTTGAAACAAGAAAAAAAAAAAAAACCAGAAAAAAAAAACCATCTTGAAATAGGTTTCTCTTGGAATGCTGCTAAACATGACTTTGTGAGCAATGCATGTTTGTCTGCTTGTCTGTTTGAAACACATGGCTTTTTGCTGCTTGGGAGCTTCACTTGGGTGGTTGGTATGTACATGACAAGTTTCCTGCAGGAGYTGGTGCAAATACAGACAATAAATATTTGGAAAAGGACAGGTCTTAGTCTTGAGTGGAGGACTGTGAAAAAATAGACAGCTCCCTTTTGCATGCCTCTTCATGATCATAGAATCACAGAATGTTTTGAGTTGGAAGGGACATTAAAGACCATCTAGTTCCAACCTGCCTACCATGGGTAGGGACACCTACTAGTAAAGGTTGCTCAAAGATCCAAAGCTGCATCCAAACTTCAACACTTCCAGGGAGGGGGCATCCACAGCTTCTCTGGGTAACCTGTTCCTGTGTCTCACCACCCTCACAGTAAAGRAATTCTTCCTAATATCTATTATCTTCCTAATATCTAACCTAAATCTGCCCTTTTTCAGTTTAAAGGCATTTCCTCTTGTCCTGTCACTATACACTCTTGTAAAAAGTCCTTCTCCAGCTTTCCTATAGGCCCACTTTAGGTTCTAGAAGGCTGCTGTAAGGTCTCCCCAGATCCTTTCTTCTTCAATCTGAACAAGCCCTGTAAGTCTTGGTGTCCAATATAATCTTGCTTTCTTGAAAGCAAAAAAGAGGTTTAGTTCCTCTTACAGCCAAATGTTATACAGAGTTTGAATCTAGGATCTAAGCAGYAGGAGGTTTGATTTGGTGAGAAGGTTGATTTCATGAAAACCCTTCATGCTTCCTAATGTTCCAGTCAACCTYGTGGGACTACTAGAGCCTTCTGCTTTTCTACAGTACTGGTGTAAATTGAGATTTTTTTTTCCCTGTATTTTGGTTTAAAAATGTGTGCCAGTTGGCTGATT
This sequence comes from Cardinalis cardinalis, assembly GCA_014549065.1. Lineage (NCBI taxonomy): Eukaryota > Metazoa > Chordata > Aves > Passeriformes > Cardinalidae > Cardinalis > Cardinalis cardinalis. Next base: position 4,836,211 of record JACDOX010000048.1, read on the forward strand.
GCTCTGGTGAACTGAAACAAGCCCTACTATAGCTGGCCTGCCCAATTTGGTGAATTATTTAGTGAGAAAGGTTATTCATTCAGCAGAACTGAGCAGTCCTCCAGCTCATGCTGTTTATAATTGAAAATGATTTCTGAGTGAGTGAGTTAATTATTTCTTGCTGTCTCACTACCCTCTACCTATTTAAAAACTGTGTATTGACCTTCAGGAAAAACTGAATTTCAGTCCTGTGGTTACTAGCAAATGTTGGATATTTTAGTTGGGGTGAATATTTACTGGTTTTCCTAGGAGGTTCAGACATAAATAAAAGTTTAGAGGACCTCCGGGTAAACATGTTCATGGTTCAGCACTTTAATGTGTCAATTAGCTAACTAACACTGTCAATAAATTGGACCTGTCAGAAATAATAGCTTCCTTTCCACTCTTCATCTCGTGCTTTACCTGTCTGCTACAAGAAATACATTACMCACCACCTAAAGCAGCAAAAGCCAAGTTTTCCATGCCTATAGCAAAAATTAGCAAAGCAAGGCTGCTGTCTTCAAACCTGAGTCTTGCACAAATCACTCTCTCTCTCACATTCCAACATGTGAGCCGTCACATGTGACAGTCACTCTTATGTCACTGACTGTGTCTTTCTTGAGCAGGTGGGCTACAGAGGCCTTACAGTTGCAAATGAAAGAAGTCTATCTGTGTGCCAGCAGAGGTGGATAAATGCTAGTAGGTTGTGTTCACAGATGGGCAGCACAGCTCCCAGGTTCAGCAGGCCTGCTAAAATGGGGTGTTATGTGCTACAAATTGCTTTGTTGCTCAAAGCTGTGAATCAGTGAGGGATTTAAAACATTGTTCAAGCACGGGGCGGTCCTCCTAGAGCTGGTGTACCTTTGGCAGTGGCTAAAGGAGGTGGCACTTAGGATAGCAGAAGGTGGCCAGGTGTCTGTGGTAGCCATCTGCATCCAAAGCTCTGCCAGCCAGACACAGACTTCTCCATCAGGAACGTATCCAGTCTCTTTCTGAGTCTCAGTAAACCCTTAGTGTCCACACATCCTGTAGAAAGGAATTCCACAGCTTCATTCTACAAACAAGCATACCTTTTTTTTGAATCTGCTGTCTTCTGTTTTCATCAAATATCCTTTAGTTCCTGCTTTAGTATWTTGTTTTCTTACATATTAAAACGTTTATGCAGGGTTTGGTGGGGTTGGTTTTTTTTTGTTTATTTATTATTACATAAAATTTGGTGTAATAGGCAATGACAATGTGGTTTAGCTCTCGACATTTCCACCCACTGGAGATCAAAGCAAAAAGAATGAATGCCCTAATAGTGGGAGTTCATTTTCATTTTAAATGAGATGTAACAACAGGTTATGAAGAAAAACATCTTGTGATGGTTATTCAGCTGTGTAAGATTGCAGCGTTCCACCCCGTAAGCAGCGATATGAGATTATCACAGTCCTTCAACTACAAGATATTCTCGGGAGGGAGAAGAGGCCAAGCAGCCCAGTGTCCCCTTGAAGGGTCCTGCCCTGGGAGGTCCCTCTGGGAGCAGTCTCAGGCAGCACAGCCAAATTGTTTGTAGCTGAAGCCAGGTGCAAGCTGTTTGTCCAGGTTTAAATATGGCACTGATTTGCTTTATCCCAAGGGACTACTGCTGCCCACGGAGCTGAGTGYGCGGCTGACTTCCTTGCAGAATGAGGCCCTTCTGGGCAGATCCAAATCAAATCAGTGGCACATCCAGGCAGGCTCAGGAAGGCCCAGGACCCCAACCAGGGTCACTGCTGCCAGTCTCACTGCCAGCCATATTGCACCTGCAACACAACTGGACTGATGTAAGACTTGCCTTGAGTGCACTGCACTCAAAGGGTGGCTCTGCAACTTGTGACCTGATCAGACCACGTGGAGTTGCTCTTCTAAACCTCATGGGTATAACCTCTTGCAGATGCTATACTCAGTGCCACGGGATAATGTTTTGGAGCCCTGAGTGCTGCAGTATGATTCTTATGAGCTGGGCATGGGTGATGATGCCCTGTGAAGGGCCCACATCACCTGAAGGAACACACGCAGTGGTAAAGTGATACTGTTCCAACCAAAGTCTGAGTCCATTTGCAGTAGTGAGTGCCTGATGCTGCGCAGAGGGAGGGAAAMTACAGCAAAACTTGTCGTGGTCCCAGTTCTCACATTAGCTTTGCTCTTTCTCTCACAGGTTACATCCAGGCCTGCAGAGGATTGATGATCTCCGCTGTCTGCCTGGGCTTCTTCGGTGCCGTTTTTGGACTGGTTGGGATGAAATGTACAAAAGTTGGAGGCTCTGATCAGACTAAAGCAAAAATAGCTTGTTTAGCTGGACTGATTTTCATACTTTCTGGTAAATATACTTTATTTTTATCAGTTTGCATATTTGAAGTCATACCGGAGCCGCTTCTTTTCTGCAGAAACCCGTGCACAATCCTCCATGACTTCGTTGACTTCAGGGCCAGGCCCAAAGCTCTGCTGCCAGCTCCACTGAATGGTTTGTCTTATGCTTTTCAGGGTTGTGCTCTATGACTAGTTGTTCCCTGTATGCAAACAGGATTACGTCTGAGTTCTTTGACCCTTCTTTTGTTGCACAAAAGTAAGTACTTTCCTATACCCATAAATCTTTCAAACAAGTATTCCTTAGGTTTCCTACTGCACACCACAGCCTGTTTAAACAGAGAGCAGCTGCTTCTCCCCGTGGGCAGAAGAGGAGAGTGGGCTGCAGTTTTAATTAATTTACTTTAGTTTAACCACAATTTCTAACTGGAGCAACCAGGTGCTGAAATTCAATGAGCAAACACTTTGCTGCACAGTGATGGCTCTGCAATCCATGTGCCCAGCTCTACCACAGGCTGGCAGGGCCACTGGGATTAATTGGGAATGGAGCCTGCCTGGATGCCAGAGGTGCAGCAAAAGGATTGCACAAGACACAGGGGCTCATTAGGTGCATCATTTGATAGGGAAGGGAGAAAAGTATTTCCTGGAGCCTTTGATAGAAGGTGGCTTTGATAAAGGTGTCAAGCGCCACGCAATCTTGATTCCTCTTGAGGAGAGGTTCCTGCAGGCTTGGTGGAATTTTTCTGGCAGATTTTTGAATCCAGGTGACTGAAATTTGGATCATAAACCTTATCAAAACCCACAATCTTTTAAGCATTAACATAAATACTTTGCCTATACCTGTAATTAAATTTAAGAGAGTATTTATAGAATTTTGGGATCCACACCAGAGATAATGAGCATCCTGAAGACTTCCTTTAAAGCTGTGCAAATTCTCAGGACCTGCAAAAGCAGCAATCCACAARCCAATGCTTGGATTTTGGATTGACATTCTTAACTACCAGGTCTGAAAATGTTGGCTGTAAATTATACCATCAGTGACTTTCATGTTTTGCCTTAATACATGATGTAAACTCTTTTTTTAAAGGCAAGGATTTTAAAGTTTTCTTGGCAGTGATTCCAGAATATGCCAAACATTGGGTGTACATTTCCCTGGGACCCTAGTAAGGGATCAGTAAGGAACCCTGAGCCTTTATGTTTCACTTTGACAGAAAGAAAATAGTCTGAATAAATAACACTAAAGGGATCTACATTTGCAGTAGAGTTGACACTGCTTTTCCTGAAACAGTATTAGTTTTGTATGAGTAGTCTTGTATTAGTTTTCTCCATAATTCCTCTATAGTTTCTGTTTATTTGATGTAGAGAAGACAGGCTTGAAAGGCCAAAAGAAAGGAGGATGTGAGGTTCTTTGAAGAAAATGGAGCCTGGCTATATAGACAGAAGTTAATTATTCATCAGGCTTACTGTTCTTAGTGAAAAATACCATGATTGCTGCCAGAAGTCCTTTTCCTACACTGTATTCCTACCCTTGTCTGCTGCAAGAGAGCAGGCACATCTTACGGTGGAATTTCACTGTGCAGGAATGAGAAATCCAGTTTAAATATTGAAATAATGATAGTAAAACATCCTCTCCAGAAATTACCTTTTTTTTGTGGGACAACCAGCATAGCTCAGCTGCAGGCAGACATAATCACGATTGCAAAGATAAAGGCAGAGAGGAAATATTGAATTTTAATTTGAGTTGTGCACAATGCACGTAGCTCATGCAATGACCTTGCATCAGACTGAGCTAATGATGGCATTCAGCTCCTTTCTCTCTCAACTGATGCAAAATTTCCATTTTGTTGCCATCTCCAAACCCTTACTTTGTTATGTATTGCAGGCACATTTAATATGTTTGCTGGTATATTGTGGAAATTTGGAATTGTCTTTTCACTGAGAGAGGGTTCCAGCCTTTTGCCTTTTACTGCACATTTCTCTCCTGAAGTTATTCTGGCAGTGTTAAAGACAGGCTTGAGATACTGTTAGTGGGAAACAAATGACACAAGATATTCAGCACCTTGTGTAGCCATCAGGATTTCCCTCCAGCCTTCTTTACTATTTTTAATTTAAATTATCTGACTAACTTCCCACATAGGCATTGACATGCAATTGAAAATCCTGAGTTTTCCTCCTAAGTACCAGTATAAATCAGAAACGTTGTTCTCTCTGTTTGAAGATGTGGAAGAAAGACCTATCAGGACAACTCTGCAATTCATTAACCTGGTGGTGTGGCAGTCCCCCAGGCAGGGCCATACATGCAATCTGTTTATTCATGGTATAGTAACAACTGTTGCTTCAAAAGGTCAAATAATCCCAACTACAAAGGCTGAACTCCATGTCTTCTGCCCCAACTAGTAGGTTACACTCAGGTACCCCTTTTCTACCCAATTATATCAAATATAGTCATGATTTCTTTTTTGTACAATTGAAGAGTTTCAGGAAGGGAAGATAGCGCTTGGTCTCCTTAAATCGCCTCTGGTCAACCATTTTGTGTTGTTAGATAAAAACATGGAAACTTGTGTTTCCCACTTTCTAGGCAAATGGTCTTGGGAAATAAGTTGTTACTGCAACAGCCATCCTGGATCTTGGTCCAGCTCTGTTCTCCAGCAGTGTGGTGATCTGCACTGACTTCTGTGGGTAGCCTCATCCTGGTCCTTGTACCTTAGGTGTGCTCCGGCAGTCCTGGAGGGATGGAGGGATCCCCATGAGGGGGCTTACCTCACATCTGAGCTAGTCCCTCTGATCTGCTTTTACAGGTCAACAAAAGAGGTGCCTTGAAAGTGTTTTAGAAGTGCACTTTGTGTGTATTTCTTGCATGTTGAATATAATGGGATCTTAGGTGATAAGCTCTGATGTAGATCTCTGTTTCTAATCAGGAACCCCCTGTTCTCAGAGAGACACAAATCTCCTTGAGTCATGTGAAAACCATAGCAAGGTGGCTGGGAATGTGAGCATAAGTAGACTTCAAACTTTACAGGTTTGACAGATTTTGAAATGAAAAGGGAGAGTTTTCCAGGGTGGAAGGAGCTATGGTTCCCAGCAGTTAAAACTGGGGGCTAGGTCTGTAAGCTCCATGCTGGTGTTGAAGAAAGGTTCTGAGGCAGACTCAGTTTATTTCAGCTTGAGCTTGGTGTCTCCAGAGAGGAAGCCTGAACAAAGAAATCCCTGGGTCTTTATCCCCTCACAGTCCATGCACCTGATCTGCATGTGCTCTTCACGGATATTGCATGTGCCTCCTGGTCCACTGATAATTTATGGTCTGCAGTCTTCTAATACCTCACTGGATTCTTTTTGAGTGTTTCTCCAGTAGCCTTTTGTAAAGATACAAGTTTTTCAGAACAGCTGACAGGTGTTTTCAGTTAGGTATTTTGGTAATGTGGAATTAGGGCCTGTGCACATGGAAATGTTCACAACTAGCTGAGAAGTGCAGCTACACAGTGTTGCAGTTGCACAGGCAGGCTGTCAAGCAGGGGCTTTTATTTGGCTGCCTCACCACAGTTTACAATAAATCAATTCAGTAGCATCTGCTTGAACAGCACAGACTCCTAGCTGGTAATTGTGGCTGGATGGGGGACAGGGGCTTGTGTTTGCATACAGGATCCCAGAAGTCTGGAGATGATAAGTCTCCTTAACAGGAAACTGCAGCAGAGAAAGAGCAAGAGACACACAAGTGTTTTCTAAAGGTGAGGAATAGGAGACTCTGGAGATTGTTGGGCTGCAGCCTAATGCAGGTCATCCTTAACATGCTTTAAGAGTGGTACTCAGGCAGAGAGCTGGGGAATAGAGCAGACAAGGAGCATCCATGGTTTGCTGCTTGTCTTGAAGATTCAGCACTGAGGGGAAAGAAAAGAATCTCTTCCCAATGCCCTTCTTTCCCTTCATTTACTATTGTTGATTTAGAAATGTGGACTTAGTGGGAAAATGCTCCCAAGGCACCACTCTCTCCTCTCAGAGACAAAGAGAGCAGTTCCTGGCAGCAAACAGTTTGTGCTGGCTGAGGCAGCAGAGGGGACCATTGCTGGTGACTGGGAGCTCTGCCCATAGAGGTGCTGGGGAGCAGTTTCTTCCAGATAGAATCCAGCCACAGGGACTAGAGAAGGAGAAAGATGCTGTAACACACACCTGTGTGTGCAAGTGCTTATACCAGACACACCTATGTATTTGCATACATTGCATACATATACATTGCATGTGTATTCCAAATGTATATTTTGCATATGTACAAACCCTCACATTTTAAGTAGGCTGGTGTGTGGATGATGAGGGATGGAGTCAGACAGATCCTGAGAGCCAGAGGGGAAACTTAACAAGAGTTGTAGGCAGAATTTGTAGTCTCTGGCCCAGCAAAAGCCCCAGTCCAGTTTGGTTTGGGAGCCAACAGGAACAAAACTGAAATGGAGGAGCTGGTGCTGTAAACGGGCCACAGAATGACACAACTCCAGAGCAAAGCAATCCAGGAGGAGATGCACAAAGACCAGGCCTTCCCCTAAGCMTAACCCCAGCTGAGCAGGGAGAGAAGCATTGCCCAGCTGTACTGCAGCGACAGAGTTTGCCTTCTGAGTCAGAAGGAAATAATGAAAAGAACATTGGTGAATGGCAGAGCTGCTGAATTTGTGGTAAAGAATGTATGTGTCAATGGAAAGTTATTCAAGAAAAATATAGTATTTAGTTATTTTATTCTAGAAATAACTCTTTAAAATCCATGCTCTCTTCTGTTAAATACATTTATTGACTTCTTGTAGGTATGAATTAGGAGCAGCTTTGTTCATTGGATGGGCTGGAGCATCMCTCTGCATAATTGGTGGCATTATATTCTGCTTCTCAATAGCTGAAAACAGTAATTCTGCAAGGTAAAACACAAGTTTTACTTACTGAAAGAAATCAATACCTCTGCATTTTTACCTGCTATATGTATGCAGTTTGATTACTGTTTCAAAACACGCTGTAATGAGATTCTGAAAAAGATTGTGTGGATAAAAGAAAATAAGGGGATGTAAGGATAATGCTTTGTCCACCATTAAAGAAAAGGTATTGGCTCAGAACAAATACTTGTGATATATATATATGTTTCATAAATTTACTACAGCTGCAAAACAGTGCATTCACTGATGTAGGAGAAGTGGTCAGGTGGCTTTACAGGCATGAATAGACAAGCTTCTTTGGTCTCAAATCATCAGAGCTAGTGGTGGTGGCAGTGGGACCTCCAGCAGCTGAAGAGGGATGATAACAAAGAGGAACAGCTGTAGAGAATAACTATTCACCTAGGGTCTGCCACAATTTAAATTATTTCATCCTTAGGGCCTAATTTACTTAGCTGTGAAGGAGGGATATGTGTTACAGGAAAGAGTAAAGACAGATGAAAAGAGATAGCTGGAGTGGCGATGTTTAACTAGAACGGGGCCACACAGAGTAGGAATGTGCCACCTCCCCTGAAATTTGTAGGTACACTCCCATACATTTCTTCTGGCTTTATTACTAGAATGCCTGGATGCAGAGATGCCACCTGTCTGTGGGAAGAGCTGTAAATAGTTGTTTTTTTCTCTTCAGGAGGGGGTATGCCTATAATGGAGCCACATCTGTGATGTCTTCTCGTACAAAGGTGCACAACAGTGTCCCTGACAAAAGCCCACCCAAGCACTTTGACAAGAACGCCTACGTTTAGTTGCACTGTTGGAAGACTCAAAGCGTTTTTAAACGTGATTTTGTACATTCATTCAGAGTGATTCCCCCCACCCCAAGCCCTATGTACTTACCGCTAAGACAATGACTTTTAAAAATATTAACTTGCAGCTTTTTACATATTGATGTAAATTTTATTATATAATATTTTAAGATTGATGTTGGTATTGTAAAGTTTATACCTGGAAATCATGAGCTGATGTTGCATTCTTGAAAAAAATAAACAAGGTATTTACTAATTCAGTTTGTCATGTCAGCTGCTTATGGGAATGGCATCACACACACTGTATTGGCATACTGCAGTTCAAAAATTCAGCTAGTGTTTTTTCTTTGTCTGTCCATGGAAATGTGATGACTTTTGAGGGGATATTTGTACAAGTCAGTAAATGAGAACAGAGATTATAAATAACCACAAAATGCTTTCTAGATTGAGTCCCTAAAATCAGACCCAAACTCAGGTTTTTTGTGAAGTTTGAACTGATGGACCTGTGGAATTTCAATAAAAGTTGGTTATTTTGGGATAACAGTGTAAATATAAAAAAATGAACAGTCCTATTTAATAATGGCACAGTATAGAAAAGGTTTTGTATCTGATGTTATCTAAATTACATTAGAACTACAAAGTCAAGGTTCTTTCTGTTTTATGTTATTTTTGTACTTCATTTAAGTAGAAACACTACTGTGTTTTTTTAAAGAAGGCAGCCAATATGGACAAAGCAGAAATGTCAAGTACTTCTGCCATGGCAGGCTAGTGCTTTCCTTACTGTGGCTTGACATTGTAATTTTTTTCCAGTTGTTGTCCTTTTATGTTAACAAAGACTGAACTCCAATACAAGAAAACCCACAACAAACCAACTTCCCSATATAGGAGGCATTTAATGATGATTAGTTTTAGAGCTGAGGCTTTTTTCTTTTCATTTAGTGTTTATTGTAAACCATGGTAGAAACTTAATAGTTTAATACATGGACATATTTTCTTTAAAATGTTGACAATTTCATATAAAGTTCATGATAAAATATAAAAAATATGCATTAAAGATTGTATAAAGTAATAATCTGCAGTATATTCTGTTCATTGGTTAACAGGCTTTCTTGCAAGACCAGTTTCAATCTTTAATGTAAACATTAGAGGCAAAATCTTCACCTCAGAGAAATGAAAAAGACTTTCACCACTGAACTCATGAGTGTGCTGGTTTTGGCTGGGGTAGAGGTAATTTTCTTCACYGTGGCTGGTATGGGGCTGTGTCTTTGATTTGTGCTGGACACAGAGTTGGTAATAGAGATGCTTTTGGTATTGCTGAGCAGGGCTTGCACAGAGCCTTTTCTGTTTTTCATACCACCACATCAGTGAGGATTGGGGGTGCACAGGAGGTTTGGAGGGGACACAGGTGGGACAGGTGACTCAAACTGACCAAAGGCATATTCCAGACCGTGTGACATCATGCACAGTATATACAGTGGGGGAAAAAGGAGGAAGAGGAAGATATTTGTATTATCTTTGTCTTCCCAAGCCATCATTACATTTGATGGGGCCCTGCTCTCCTGGGATGGCTGAACACCTGTCTGCCCATGGAAGCAGTGAATTAATTCCTTGTTTTACGTTGCTTGTGTGTGTGGCTTTTGCTTTTCCTATCAAACGGCCTTGATCTCAACCCATGAGTTTTCTCACTTTTACTTTCAAGTCTCTCCCCTGTTCCACAGGTGAGGGAGTAAGTGAGTGGCTGCATGGGGCTTGGCTAGGGTTAAACTATCACAAAAAGAAAGAAGAATTACTTTGTTTTCAAATAGACATGGCCAGTAATGCATATTTCAATATTCTTTTTCAGAGTCAGACTGAAAGACACAAGAGCTCTGTAAACAGTATTCCTTGTTATTACAGGAGCAATGAGAGAAGTTACTGGGAAACACTTGATGTTTTCACCTGCATTTTGAACCCCAGCAGAACCCAAAAGCAGGACCTCCAATCAATCAGGAATGGAACAATTATATGTCTGAAGAATCACTCCAGTCTGTTACAGTGACTAAGCTGCTTTTTAACGTGCTTGTATTATCAGCTTCATGAAGGCCTTTTAAAACAAACAGACAGAACAATTAATAGTTATTAATACTCTTTTGGAGATATTTTTACTTTGCACTGTCTATAAAATAAAATGACATGCTATGTGAGCAAACACCTTTGGACTTCAGGAAGCCCCAGATTGCAACCAGTAAGCAAATGACAAGTGTTGAGAATATGTAGATTGTTTCTCTGACAGCAGATAAAGCACAGTACAAGCAGTCAGTGCCAACCTTACTTTCCCTTCAAAAATAACCAGAAGTATCCTTATGTAACTGACACAGCTTTAACCTTTACATATATTGAAATGTTAGGGTTAGAAATTACTATATAAATTATATATAAGATTGAGGTTTTTGCTTTAGCACTAGTTCAAATATTTATCTCAGCCTGGTTAGTCAGATACTTTGAACAAACCTGAWATGTTATTATTCTCAAGACAAAGTGAGTTCCCTTCTCTCTTAAATTTGTGAAGAAAAAAAAACCTCAGATGATAAATTTTTAAGATGATGTTGAAGTCTGATAATATTATGGTTTAAAATCTAAAATTTAAGTTGGTATCTCTGTGTGTGTGTGGTTTATGTACCACTAAGTATCATAAAAACATGGTATTTATATAGCAAGAAACCAAACACAAAGGTTTTCTTGCTCTTTTCTTACAAAACACCATCTATTCAATTACAATGTGTAATACACTGTACTTAATCCTCCTCTAGGTGRGTCAGTCACTTATGAACACGTTACCTTCCTCCTTTGGTGCACTCTTCTTGGGAAGACCCCAAGCATGAACCACAGATGCAGCACTGGGCTCGTTTTTCTGAACTGTCATTGCCTTCTGACCTCTGTTCTCTTTCATCAATAAAATGTCTTCTTCTACTGATGAAATATCCCAGTCATCTTCATCAGCTTCTGCGAGCTAACAGGGACAAGAAAAAACAGGCAATTTTCCTTTGTCTGTTCAAGCTGTGCTGAGTTCTTTCCTAAACTCAACAATGTGAAACTGCTCAAGGAGAATGCACTGGCACATGGCCTTTATGAAATCTATCATCACAGTTTTAAAATCCACATTAATTCAATTACTTAATTGATATTAATTCACTGGTTTTATTCCGAAACTAAAAGAGGTTTTTTTGGTGGTTTGTTTTTTTTTTTTAAGTCAGGAACTGCAAACATTTTGAGTTGTGCCAGTTCTGTATCTGGCATAAATCTCTGTTTTCAGGTATTATATGCCAGCCTAAAATAGGATTATTTTTTCTGGGATATTCCAGTGAGATGAAAGTCATTTAGACATTAGAATGTAGATTACTTACATGAAAATAAAGATATGACATGCAAGGTGGCAGTTTACAAGCATTCTATAGTCAAACTAGGAAAAAGTATTGCAGTAAAGGCCTTTTCAATTTAAACCTAATTTATTTAAAGATTAAATTAAATAATGAACATTTTAAAAACTGCATGGTGCTCAAACTTTAAATCTACATTCCCCTCAAGACTGAGTGTCAGCATGTACAAACATATTTTAATTAAGTGGTGGACTTGTATACTAAGTTCACAAAATGAGAGTCAATTCAGACAGATGAACCTGAAGGCATGAGTCTATGGTCCCTCTTACCTCATCTGCCTGAGAACTAAATATCTTCACTCAGCTTTAGCAAGAAGAGCTACAGAATTTCCCTATTTTTCAGTCAAATATGGTTGGATGGATTTGAGCCGTTTTTAGAGAGCTGAACTGTGGAAAGCAAAYAATGTTTTCTCCCAAAGCTAAAACCTTATTTCACTGGAGTCTCGAGTGCTACAGTAAGGATCTAGATGGTGCTTCCATTGCACAGAAGGAAGGTTCAGATGCTATTAGAAAGCAATGTAAGGTATGTATATGCTAGAGAAAAATCAACAAATATGAACATGTCGTGTGTCTCGAAAGTGGGTAAGAGACTGCAGTAATGCTTATCTTGCAACATAACTCCATTTTCATTGCAAACTGTTTTTCAAAAACTGACAGATCTCCTCAGTGTGCTGTATTATTAACATACCAGAATTTACTATTGCGCTGTTTCAAATGATCTGCATTTGGAGGGTGTGGTAATGGGAAAGTCAGTCACATATATTGAGAAATGCTGGAGGAAGAGTTTCCTTGAACATTCAAGAAGTCCCAAATGATTATTAAAGTAAAAAATAGAGATAAACATGTCAACTTCCAACAGAATTCAGTTTTGATCATGTGTAAATACATGGCACCAATCAAAACTGCTAAACAGTTTTATTAACTCAAAGACTTATATAAAGACATCTACATTAAATAGATAAATATGGGCATAAATACATGGATACAATTACTAAAGTATACAAGATGGTTCTTCTGTAAAGATTGCAGAAAAAAAGTAGCAGTGCCTGCCCTGGTTTCATAAGCCTATTCCGAACTCATGGTGTCCATACAAGATACATCAGGGACACAATGCATTCTAAATGAATCATAGCAACAATATTTTTCATAAAATGATGGAAAGACGTGGGTTTGAAGAGAGTTCAAAGATCGTGCAGTTGAACTCCCCCACGACAGCCAGGAAAATCTTCCACTAGACCAGGTTGCTCAAAACCCCCTCCAACCTGACCTTGAACACTGCTAGGGAYGGGGCATCCAGAGTTTCTCTGGGTAACCTGTTCCAGTGCCTCACAGTAACAATCTGCACCCTCGCAGTAAAGAATTTCTTCCTTATATCTAATTGAAACATATTGTCTTTTCATTATAGTCTAATTTTCTATCCAGAAGGATCTGTTCCATGATCCTTCTGGGCACAGAAGTAAGATTAACAGGCCAGTAGTTAATCCCAGGGTTCTCCTTCCTACTTTAAAAAAAATAGATTTATTTTCAATTAGAGACTTTTTTCAATCAGAGACTACACTCAGCTGCGACGGCTTTTCAATTATTATGGAAGAATGGCTTGGCAACTATATCAACCAATTTCCTTAGGACCCTGGGAAGCATCTCACTGGGTCCCATGGATTTATAGAAGTTCAGACTATTCTGGGGATCTCAAACTCAACCTTCTACCACAATAGGAGGGATTTCATTCCCYCAATAGTTACCTTAAGGTTCAGGGGCTTGAGAGATGTGGGAAGGAAGATTATCAGTGAAAACCATGGCCTTTTTAAAACATAGGTTTTGAGATTTATTTTGCTACAAGTCTTTGCCCTTGAAGCCCAGATTCCTGAACACAATGGCTCATCATCTAAAGATCCTTACCAAATCATCCTGCCAATTTAACTGTGAGCATTTTGTGGTCTTGAAAAATCTGACACTACAAAGAATTTTGAAATAACACTAGATAAAAAATTGCATTGTCTGCATTGATAATTTTGTCTGGTGCAATTTGCAGCTCCCACATAGTCAATGGACAACTTAGGTGTCATCAATGGCAATTACAAGGACACAGGCTAAATGTGATTATGCCATACTCATGGCCAAAGTTGATTAGGACGATCACTCCTTTCTGGAAAATGAAATAGAAGTGTCACTGTTTCTGGAGGGAGTGATGAGTTTCAGATTTAACTCACAATCAGGAAGTCCTAGGGTATCAGATTTATTATGGATAACAGGATTCTCAGTAATTATTAGTTGCTAATTTAGTGAAAAAATATTGTATTGAATGCTAGAACTGGTACCTGTCTGTCTACTTCAATCTAGTAACAACTACTCAAACTGAAATAAATTCACTATCTGCTGTTGACTTCTCATTTGGATTACCTTTCGTTCCTTTTAAAAACTGTTCAGACAAAGACCCCAAATTGCAGCAAAATGATTTACCAATTATAGAACTCAAAACTGAGGAGAAGACCAGGACCTTAGGAGCCTGAGGGGTAAAGAATCCATTGTGTTAGTATTCTGCTGGTGAACACAGGCCATGCTCAATGGACAGCAACAGATCTGATGCAGTCTGAAAGCAGTATGTGATTGCGGATTGATGCAGAACAACGACCAGTGGAATTTGTCCTCTCATTAAAATGTATTTAAGAGACCCATATTAGATAAAGCTCTAGAAATAATGTTTTTAAATATTAGATAAGCAAATTCCTTTTTTCCTCCATCAAAACAAGACACTAGGAAAACAAGTAAAGAAGGACTCTCCATGCTGCTGGAATAGAAGATAAGAATGATACCATGCCCAAACTTTGACCTGTAGTGATCCAAACCTATCAAGGTATAAGCCAAAAAAGCAGTGTGGATAAAATAACTTGCCACTGGTCCCTTGCTAGCACTTTTCTATACAGCAGTGCAGGTGTACCCAAAAAGACTACTTGGCTGTAATTCCAAAGCTGTCTTGGAGAATTAAGTTCTTTGTTGCATCAAGATGATTTCAGCGTGAAAAAAAAATCAACATACATATAGTTCAATTACTGAATGTAATAGTGCTGCATATTAAAAGTGATACCTTTAGTTCTTTCACTCCTTCTTTCTTAGTAAATGGCTGTGCAACATTAATTCCTCCAGCTGGTTTGTTCTTACTTCCATGGTTAGAAAGACTCTCTCCAACTTGTTTGGTCAGTTTTTGAATAACTGCTCCTAAAATTCAGAAAAAAATTAAATTGACAGTTTCCATTTGCAAGGAGGGAAAACTTTACCGTAAACCCTCTAGAAATCTTCCCCAGAGTAAAAATAAATAAAAGTTGTTTCTCTGAGACAAAGATTGTGTCTCTTTCTGCATTTATATAAAGAGCATGATACACACCTTTAAGTACTACATTAACAGAAACACATTAGCAAAAACATAAAGTGTTTACCTATGTATACATATACACTGAAGACKAGGTAGTCTGCCTTCACTATGTTTTCTAACACAGAAATATTACCATGAAATGCAAAATCATGCACAGCTGTTACAACATCCATATACAAATGCAGTGAAAAACCTTTGGAAGTTTTGGCAGGTGTTCCGGTTTCTTGAGGTCCATTCTCCTCCATCCCATCCCCATTGCTTTTGCCAAAAGGCTTCTGAAAAGCATGGACTATGCTGCTTGATGGTTTTGACTGCTTTTGCAATGCCTCTGGTGCTACATAAGACTGTTTCATATCATCTTCATCAGCTTCTTCCTCTGAACTGAATGGTGGTGTTCTAAGGAAAACCACATGCAACATGAGCACTTACTGGGTTTCAGTGCGTGCATCAACGCATACATGTTTAAGCTTCCTTGCATTTTCCTTTCCAATAATGTGCATTTTTCCTAGTGCAAAATGACAGAATCTCCCCTACATTTTAACTATTTAAAAGAAAAAATAAAAGAAATCATGCTGCTAATTAAATTCAGAAAGTTATCCCAAATGCTCTCTTATACACACATGACTCTTTCCATTTACGCAAGCATCTTTACGAAAGAAGAGACCAATATAAAACAAGTCTTGCCAGGCAAACACAGATGGGCTTTCACGCATCAGCAGGTAGAGCAAATTTCAGGGTCAAGGAATCTGTGCCACAGAAAGTCTCTTGTGACAACAGTTAGATGTGGGAATTTTTCATTGCAGGAAGTGTCAAAGTAATGCACCTGTTGTGAACGGAACATGGAATGTTGTATTTCATTTTGGCTGCACTATGAAAATATCAATAAACAAAAAAATTAGGTCCCCAAAGTCTCTAAATGCTATTAACACAGTCAGAAAAAGCATCTAAGAGAAAAACTAAACAAAGTTATTGATCTTATTGAATATATTTTTCTCAACCACAACAAAGAAAACATATGCTGAAAGCATAACATGCTATCTTTGGGGGATTAAAATAACACACTCAAATGGAGTAACACTTTAAATCAAAAAATGATTGTATGCAGCTGAGACAATGTTTATGAATTTAACTTAATAATAGTTTTTGTGTGGCAAACATGTCAACAAAAATGTTGTCTTCAAAAAGGCAAGTAAACAAAACATACGTGATGCTAGATGTCTTTCTGGAAGCTCCACTTCCAAGAATCTTCCTGGGGCTAAAAATAATGAGACAAGTTATTTCAAGACTGATAGCAAGCATAAAGCTTATATGGAAGTTTTGTGGATTCTTTCCTTAATTTTTACAATTGAGGAAATGTTCACATCAGCCACAAAACCCCGAATCTATGGTACTGTTATGTGAAGGATGAGTGTTTTTAGAATGGCATCTCTTACTTTGGTGTAGAACTGTAGTCAGGGATGACTGCTCTTTGTCCAGGTGGGCGGACAGCTGATGGAGACCACTTGGATGGTTTTGGAGGTGTGGCAAGCGAGGAAATTCCCAATGGGTGGCACCTGTGTTTTTCTACAAGAAAAGTTATCTATGTCATTCATACAATCAACATTCAATATCTTTCACATTTAATTTCTACAATTAAAGATGCTGCAGACTATAGTTTCACAAAAAAAGAAGAAAAAATGCAATTCTTTTCTTCCAAGCAGTTCAGAGTTACCATGATTTGGCTTAAAAAGTACAGCAATTTGGAAAAAAATAAACCCCCTTGCTTTACAGCAGGTCCTCAGAGATCAGACACATTTCAGAATTTAATCCTTGGCTATGCCAAGCATTTTCATTTTGACCCAGGAAATTAAGCTTGTGATTGCAATTGTATTATTAGTGCTATAAACAACTACCAAAAGTTAATGTTTATAAACATACATACAAATGTGTGTATATATATATATATATATGTACAGATATATGTGTATATACATGTGTGTATGTATACACATTTGTATGTGTAATATGTGTGTATATATACTTCTAGCAATCCAAAAACCACATATTTTGATAGACTGCTCTTTGGAATGTGACCAGACCTAGGGTTAACAGACTGTTCATGTGCCCGGTGTGGGAGCTGTAGAGTCTGTATAGCTGTGCAAGCAGCTATACAGAAATGTTGTCAAATAAAACTTTAAACAGCAGTTATAAAATGTAAGACAATGAAATAAGGCCCAAAATGCACCGGAACCTTCGCCAGGAAGATGAGCACAGGCATCAGATCTGCTAGAAGATAATGATCTCTCTTCAACCCGAAGGCCAACTTGACGTTCAAGGCGCTCTCGAATTCCTTGAATGGCGGGCTCATGCTTCCCTTTGCGTTCTCTGGCATATTCAATAGCTCGCAAAATTTTATTTAAGCGATCACTTGATATTCCACGAACACCCTAAGGAAACAAATTGTATTGTAAACACTCTTTTAGACTTCAGATATCACAAAGCCTGCAGAAAAATCACAGAAGTTGGTAACATTGCTCACAAGCATAGCCATATCCTCCACAGCTGTAATTTGATGGCCATCCCCTCAGGTTACTGGTTAAGGAATTACAGTTATTTAAAACATGGAAATTAAGGTTTGGATTTTATAGGTTGAGAACTGTAGTACAGGAGTGAAAGAGAACAGAAGAAAAGTGGTACAAAGATTACCCTTCTTTTAAATAATTCAATATCTTACTGCTTTAATTCCCAAGGATTCCAGCTTCTCCTCCAGAGCTTGCTCCAAAACAACTCGCAATTCTTTCGTTAAAGAAGGATCAGACTTCAGAGCATTTATTAAATAGTGCTTACTTCTGTCTGGTTTTAGATCAATTTTCTCAATTTCTGAAATAAGAAGGAAAAATGCTGTTAAGAGACATTTTTAAAGTCCACATTACATGAGACAATTAAAAACTGCACTTAAGCATGCATTCTTTAGAACCAGCATAGACCTATATGTGCACTTTTTATCTACCTGGAATTGTGTCATTTTCAAAATGTGGGGCTAGCTTACAAAAGCCAGCTCACTTGGAATTTGTACCTCTGCACATTGTATTCACCATCACAAGTATCTTACTGCTCATTACAGAATCACTGTAAAGATACAGTGCTGAATATTTGGGAACAAAGACCTTTACTTTTAGCATTGTACTTGAAAACTTCTGATAAAGAAAGACTATCTTCTGACACTTAAGTTCTCTAAATGTGGTATTTCAAAGAAAAGCTGAATTCTAGAAGGAATCAGAACAAGAATACTACAAACTTTTTCTTAAAAAAAGCTTCAAGCAATGTCACATTCTCTGATAAAATCATCTACTGAAATTAAACCTTTGCAAAGTTCTAACACTTTCAAAAGTCTTGGTAAAGACAAAACCTTGTCTGGGGCAGACTGTTTCACAGAAAATACATGATGGATAATAGTCATCTTCAAAAATCTTTCAAGGACAAAGTTCAGTGTCGTGTTTTCTTCTATGCAAGTCTGTGACATCATACATAGTTAAAAGCAGACAAAGAAGTTCCTATCTCTTTTCCTTGCTTTAAGTTTCAACAATGACACTTATGTCAATAAAAAACTCTTATGCAAGCAATAAAGAATCATCTAGACAGATTCTTCCATTTAAAATGAAGACTGACATTTAAGTTAGGCCAAAGTATTATTGGGTCATACAGGAAAGTAAAGAAGCAAAACACACCCATTTAGAACCTGTCTGTAAACTGTCACTGGCAAGACAAAATTTTACTGAATGCCACTTAAAGTAAATGGAGCAATAATCTGTGGAGCCATGATGGCTGCTTCTGTCTGGCAGTGGCCAGCAGAGCTGGCTAAGGGTATAGAACATCCCAGGAAAGCATGCTGTAAACCACACTCCCCACTCCCCTGAAATAACAGGAAAATCTTGGGCAAGAGTTTGTCTCTTCCAAGTATGCCTCACAGGGCAGCAAAGTCATCTGCCACCCAATAGACAAGGACAGGAATGAAGGCATAACTCCATATTGTGACTTTCAAATATTATATTTTTAAACAAATGTGCTTCTTTTTCTATTTGTAAACAACGACAGCTTATTAGAAAGCAGTTCCATTTACTTTTCATTTTTCTTTAAGGGAAAGACAAGCACCCTAAAGAGGAGACAAAAAAACCTCAAGATGCACAAATGACAAATTAGGCAGTTTTGAGAAAATGGCTTCTCATGGGGTCCTGGAAAGAACTATAGGTAATGAAAACTGAAAGAGAGTCCATCTGCCATACTATAGATCTGTGTTGAAGAGGACATAATCAGGCTGAAATCTCCTGTGGTTTTGGGAACTGTGTGGACAACTCAGTCCCTGACAGAGATGACATTAAAACTGATTTATCTGAAGAACTGAGTCCTAGAAGAGGCAAACAATTGGTCTTGAGGAAACACAGGGCTATCTGACTATCCCCATTCAGGACAAGATGGCATTATGCAGTACAAAATCCTCCCAGAAAACCATAAATGAGACATTTTAAAGTGGAAGGCTCCCAGGAGCCTTCTGAAAATCCTATCTCTTTCCAATGTTAATCCTTACCAAAAAATAGATACATTAAAACTAATTTTTAAATTCCTAACTGCTAAATACTAATAAGGGTAACAAGACTATCCAGCATTATCCTAATTAATGACAATATTAGTTCTTGCTAATTAACTCAAGCCAAATCCTCTTTGTCAGAGCAATTATTTAAGGAACTGTTTTCTTATTCATCTCCAAATACTAGATTTAACTTTTGAGACAAGGGACTTTACATCTGGTCCACTGTCTCAGCTCCTACATAATCCTAGAAAATGATGTTCTGAGTCAAGAATTTTCACACTCTCCCTTACAAATGACTGTCATCAAAACCAAAAAAATCTTGGTCTATCTTTTCAGACTGCATTCTTTCTTTTCTCTTATGCACTTCAGGCCATGCCTTTAGGCACAGCAGAAGAAACAAAGACAATCCATCAAGAGAGAAGATGGCAAGCAAGAGAAACAGCAGAAGGAACGGCAAAAATGCAAACAGTCTTTATTTCAGATTGCTCAGAGGCACTGGATTTTCCCTGGGGAAACCTCCCAACACACAGACTATTCAAACAACGATTTTGTTTTCAAAACAGCATCATTACTTTGAAATTTAAACCCACTGGCTGTAGGGTTCAAGACTGATATTGATTTTCACACACAGAAGAGATTTTTATTTGGCGTTTCACCATTAGCTGCCTTCAGGAGAACACCATGCAGGATGAACCAATGCTTGCTGTTCTGTCATTGTAAATGTGGCCTTCTCCAAGGTCTCCTCAGAAGAGGCACAACAGTTGCCAATGCTGGGCTATGTAACTTAATTCTGAATTGCACAACCCTGGTTGGAGCTGTGGCTCCTTATGGGTAGGTGTAAGTCAGATTACTTGTAAAAGTATCTGTGATGCATTCATGAAAGCTGGCATCTCCAACCTCCACCATCAGCTTCCTTCCACCTGAACTCTTTATACTCTTATGCAGAGTTTAAAAAGGGAGTGAGCTCATACTGCAATAGCGTCAGCCAAAAAAATTCCTAGTCAGGGGATTTTCCCCATCATTTTTGCTCTGCTTCATTCAAATCCCTTTAGACATGTGACTGCTTCAAAGAAACTAGCCAGATTTTCATAAAAACAATGAACTTGGATAAGGAAATCATAATATTTATAAGCAACAGCAAACAGGRGACTGACACAAACAATATTCCCACCCAAATCACACAAATATAATGAAATACAATGAAATACAATGAAAAATACTGTAGGCATCAAATAATATTTTTTGTTTTCAAGAAACACATGCCAGCATATTTTGAGCTGAATCAGTCATTACCTTTTTCCTCTTCTGAAAGCTCCTCTATGGGCTCCAGCATATGCACCAAGGGTGCCTGCTCTAATAATGAGGAAGAACAGGAACGCCAGACAAAAAGGACAGAAAAAGGTCAAGGTCCAGAGAGGGAAAGTCAGAAAAAAAACCACCACACCGATGTCAACTTTCTTGATTGCTGACAACCTGCTTAACCATCACAAACCCACTGCAACATGACACTTCAGTGCCTCAGGGGTACATTTTTATAGAGGAGACCCTAATACAATAGTCACTTCAGGAGTGATTCTGCTGTTCAAACACAGGTCTATGGTGTCATCCCAGATACATCAGAGTTTTAAGCTGTCAGTGCAAGGCTGACTGATACATCACACAACTTGTGGAATGGCACCAAGTAGGCCAGGTAGGGTAGTTTTAGACATCTACAATGACAGGGCCACCCAGGATTTCATAAATCAATATTGATGTTCATTTCTCACAAGAAGAAATTTTTTAAGATGCCTTTAAAAATATTGTTTATGTCCAATTTTATACTAGAAGTTTAAAAAACACAAGTGAAATGGACAAAGTAAACCTCAAAAATATATAGAAAAATATATTAACTCACTATTTCAGAGAGTTATTAAGTACTGAGTCTATACGTGCAAGACAGATATTTAATATATGTGTATATATAAATATGAGATAATTCCAAATAAACCAATTTTAAAAATCTTCAATCACTCCAACTGAGTAAGAGTCAGTATTATCATGTGTTTTAAAGAATTCTTGAAATGTCTGTGCTGCAAACAGCTTCCTAAACACAATGAATTTATCATTCTATAGGCTTTCAGGTACAATTTGCTTCGCAAAGAATGAAGTCAGACTACAGTTTATTTACAACTTTATAACCTTAAAAGACATGCTTGAAAATTATTATATGCAGAATTCTGGTTTTTAAAATGTTAATATTCACCTTCTACAAATTAATTGCTATCAATGAAAACTAGAGCTTGAGTGTCTTGTAGGGTTTTCAATAAAAACAGGTATGCAAACTGTACTTTCAGATTCAACTACAGGCATTATAAGAGAAAACAATTTATTGGTCAGTATTCTGGGCCTACATGCATTTTCCCCATCCTTCACAATAAAACCTCTTGCACTATAAATGGTTGCTATGCTCTGTAGGTAGAAGGGGAGGAGTGATGCTGCATGAAGATGTTCTTTGGCATTTCTTGTACACCAGGTACAAACATGGATGCTCTGTGACAGGTAATCACAGTGAAATGAGCATTTGGAGCTAAGTGACACTGCCACATCTCCAATATTCCCCAAGTAAAGGGGAKTAAATCTGGTGGCATAAATGCTTGGGCATGGGAGCTGGTCTCTCCACGCTTTCCATGCCTGTGGTGATATTCAGCTTCTAACCCTCTTTTCCAAGCCAATTACCAGACTTAAGATTTGCTCCCACAGAACTTGCACTAAATAAGAAGTTTAAAAAAAATGCTTCTTATACCATCACMAATCATTAACAAAATGCAAATATCAAGGTATCTTAGGAAAACTTAATCTTATTTAAAAGCAAAACTCTGAGAGACAAATGGGCTTCTGGTCTTTCAATCTCTAAGGCTGTAAAATTTACCAGTAGCCAGAGCATTCCTGGGCACTGGAACATGACCCTCCCACTACTGCTCCTGGCACACTGCTGCCCTTCAYTAACTAAGATTCTCCAAAACAGTGTTCAGACACAGTTTGAAATCATTCCCAAAAGCCTGAAATRTGTCTGTTTAGAAGGACAGAGCCTGAAGCACAGATGAAATGTCCTAGGAAGATTTAATTAAGCTGCAAGGGCACTGAGGCCTCTGAGCTCCTTGGATGAACTTAACATACTGTAAGGCAGTTGCTGTGTAGTTGGATTTAATCTATGCTTCTTTTACCTGTRCTTTACTCAAATGCTCTCTGCTTAAAGGGGCTGACTCATTTCTGCACAAACCCTTGCCAGGTGACTTAATGCAACAGGAAAATCCCAGTCCCCAGAACTCAGACCTGAAAATGGTCAGCTTATCAGGCATAAAGGTAGATGCTTCTCTTCCTCAGTGTACCAGAAACAGAGGAGATGAAAAAACAGGAATTACTAAGAASAGTTGCATGAGCAGACCTAAGATGCACTACTATTATGTGTAATAATGTTGTTCACTGCATGATAACAGAAGAGATCAAATGCTAAGGCAGGAGGGAGTGCAACACCTGAAAACATCCTTACATAAACAAGCCTTTTCTTTCTCTTCACTGTACACATACTCTAAGAGATATCTATTAAACATAACAATGGAATCACATTTAAGAAAAACCATTACTCTAGTTTACAGGCAGGTGTGGAGATGACCCCCCTTAAGGAGCCCTCTCCTTATGTTTTCCAGAGATGTGCTTCTTCTGGCCATCTAATCATCACATATTAATTCTAGCCATCATTAAGGCCAGCAGAGGTGTGTCTATCATCCCATATCTTCCAGAGTATCTCTTCTGCCAGCTAATATGTGYGGAGACACATATGAGATGTATCAAAAGTACAGGTTACCTTAATTTCTCAGTTGATAATTATACTACTGAAAAATTATGTGCCCAGCATACTTTAAGAAACAATTAAATACCTTTTAAAGAGTATTTTTAAATACTCTTTAAAAATACCTTTTTTAAAGACAATTTCTACACAGGTGGAAGAGGAAAATATATTTAACAGTAATGAAGGATTCAGGCTGTGTATGTTTCATGCACATCATATATTATTTGTCTGTTCTTATCTACAAGTTAAAAATATTCTGACAGTACCACTAGAAAAGCAGTCTTCKGGCCAACATTTAAAGACAAAATCCCATCTATTTATGCTGAAATATGAAATGCTAAAAAACTTTTAGCCTGAACAGAAGCAATAAAAYTATCTATGGTGTAGTGTCATCTACAGTAAGCACTTTGCACTTGCAATGTAACAACCTAGGAAAAAATGTAAAATGTAAGCCACGGCTACACTTATTTCATGCTCCTTTAATTTATACTCAAATTACACATACAAAGAGCTGGCAGACCTAATCTGTGAYACCTGTAATTGTTTTTCAATTAATGCACTTAATACATTTTTTTTCTCCTARCTGATCAATAGAAAGCCACATAAGCAGCAGAAATATTAATTTTAAACCAGTATTCCTAAGTGTGATTTTCTTATGACACTTACCTGAGGCCCCTAAGTTAGGAGCCCAGTCACCTGATTCCATCTACCGTCATCGAAGGGACACAGGCAACTTCAAAGAGCATTCAGATCTTAGTTCAGCTGAACCAARCTCTGAAGGTGCCCCTTTTCTCTGTTTACTGTCTAGGAAGAGTAAGTACTTCAACCTAATTTTCCTCAGATGCTTCAGATATGTCCCTAGTGATAGCTGAGCCTTGGTGTCCACACCATGTCTGCAGACTGAGACACAGGTTTTAATGAACAATCTAACAGGTAGCTTTGCTTTTTAACTACTATCTTCAGTTCCACCTAATATTATTGATCTAACAAAGACTAAATATTGAAMAAGTATCAACATTTCAAGTAATATAGAAGCCAAAGCCTAATTTTACAATTTAAAAATAAACTGTAATTAATCTGTTGCCTTTTTGTGAGACTGAAGTAATCTTTGAAAGTAAGACCTAAGTTGTATCTGCACAAAACCCTACAGGTAGCTCAGAAATGGACAGAAGATTGTTGTGCCAGAATGGCATTCAAGGAGCTCTACTAACTCTCACAAGAAGTCAGGAATATTAACACAAAAACATCCGACTAACATAGTCATTCTCCTACTTTCCACCTAGGGTAACTCACATTTGCAACTTGGGTATCTTTTCATTACACAGATTTAAGATGTGCAGARTGAAYACTAGGATGCAAAAGCATCTGAGTGGCTTTGAAAAGTGTACTTAAGTTCACATTACAGAGCCTTTTCTAGAATTAATTTAAAAAAAAAAAGAATGAAGATATTTTATATGCAAGCAATTATAAGATGATCTCTGCTAAATAAATTTGTCTACAGAAGTTACCAGGAAGTGCTTTCCTTTTCATAAAGGCATGAGATGCAGCCATGATGTCTTAACTCAGAAAGTCAATCCCTTGAGGAGTCCTGAAAACTTCGGGAAAGACACCATAACTTCTGCTAACCTCCAGAAAATTAGGTAAGGCAAGTTTAAAAAACAATCCAGAAGGGAAGAAAGGGGACAGACAGAGAGACCTGCAGAGATAAATAAAATAGTAATCAGCAAAGGAATCTGAAGGGAACACCTTCTTTGAGGTTTCATAATAAACTGATAGTGAATCTTTTGTGTAGCAATGGCAGGAATAGCATTTTCTATCTTGAGAAGTTTCACAAGATGTCACAAACTTCATATTTGAAGCAGCAAGAAATTATGAAAGATCTGAATGAGCTGATTTAAATTGTCAGAGTACAAAAAATTGTAATGTTCACAGGACTGTTCCTCAGGAACTGCGCTCAGTACAAATGAAAGCAAATGCACAAGGGAACTAATGCTTGACAAGCTTGGTGGGTGAGTCCTTAGCAGCAATAATCTTCATAAAACTTAAATCTTAAATTCAGGGCAATTGCTAAACTACATGCTGTGAGACTTCCTGGCCAGAACCAGAATTACTGTTTTGGTGTAATGAGGCTGGCTTAAATGAAAAAGAATTAATTGTTCAAAATGCTATCTCTAATTCTCTATACTTTATATACTATTACTTTTGTCTACACAATATTCATCCATATAGTTTAACTTAGAAAGCTAGAAGCAATGAACTACAAAGCCTTGAACAGTTTAGAAAAAAATCTCTGTATTATTCAAATAAGGTTACCATAGAATAATTAGCAATAATACAATCACTTTTCCTTTTTTAACTAATTCTTGCCATAACACATAGTTGAAAAGGAGCACTACATGAGTTTTTTATTCCTCATCAAGTTATTGAAAGCTTGATACATAATACCCTTTCTCCACAGAGGCATTTTTAGAATTTTTTGTATTTGGTGAAAAACAAAAATTATCTACATTTTTCATAGACAAATTCCATTTAGTCTCCCTGTGACACGCTTAAAAACTAAGAGAAATAATTAGGAAAAAACCAATTATTCAACTACAAATCAAACCAATAAACTGTTTTTAAACATTTTGCTTGCTTGTTTTTCATTACTTAAAAGGAAAATAAAGAATTAGTTGATCACAGAATATTGGTATAGTAACAAAACTCTCCAATAATTTGCAAACTGATTAAAAAACAAAACTATTTTCACAAAACTATTTTCACAAAGTACAAAACAATGTACATATAGCTCCCTTGCCCTCCTCCTCTTCTAAAGGATACCACAATGCCACAAGTTAAAATACCTAAATAATGATCTATGTAACCACAGGTATACCCTGGAAGAACTAGGACAGGATAACTGCCTATTTTGATTATTTCTTCTGTATTTTTACTTCTTGCCATTTGAAGTCACATGGAAAATACATTTCAAGACTTGCAAACTAACATCTCCACATGTTTCCCTATACAAACTCCAGCAGATGCATGTATATACTCCAGTATATCCATATAATGTACCTATCTAGTAYAAGGATATTTTCAATTAGAAAACACAAATTTCTTCCTCAATATATTTCATCTAAGTGATTCAATGATATAACTATTCTAGGAAATATTCTCAGATTATTTTAGTTTGCTTTTAATTTACTCTTATCAGTAGTGCATCCTTATCATTATTTCATAGAAATTCTCAACTCTGACATAGAAATTATGTTCTTTCAATGTAACTACTCTTAGACCTATGATTTGACAAAAGCAAATTATCTGAGAAATGATTTGACAAACCTAGGATCTGCGAAAAGAAAGGGTTAGATTTGAAAGTACTGGATTTGGACCTATCAAAAAAACTTACCAGGTGGGGGAATTGATGGAGTTGGTTTAGATTCTTGAAGACGCTCTACAGGAGTGTTCACTAAAATAATAGAATAGTAAAAAAATAATAAAATTGTATTATTGTAAACAGTAGCAGACACATACAGATTCTTAAATATAGCAATATTTAATCATATTTATAAATCAGTTATTTTTTGACATTAATGGGCAAAAAATAAACAAAACATTTACAAAGTAAAAACTGCTCCTTCACAACATAAAGTACATCTCTATGTATGCTTAGCATTTTTAACACTTCTAGAATCAGGAAAAGAAACTACTAACTAAATCATCACTGGACTAGAATGTGATCATTTTTTTGGTCATGAGTGCATGCTGCCTTTATGTCACAGGGAAGAAGTCTTGGCCCAAACCTACTTAGTCGAGAACAGCCTGACCAGGGCTTGTATTCCCCAGAGAGGATCTGCAGCATCCACAAGTGACATCAATGAGTGCAAACACTCATACATCTATAGATCATGTATAGGGTGTAGCCTTGGAGTGAATTAAGCTTCAATCCTACATTCTTCACATCAGCTTGGGGCTAGGAGCAAATCTGCCTGTGTGCCATGGACTCTTACTTGTCTGTGCTTCAGTGTTAATGAATATGACCAGCTAGAGCTGAAAAGCCACACAGCCATGCTCTTACTACATGCCTTCCTCAATCTAAACCTACTCCCTGCTCTTTGACTCCGTTCAAGCCAGTGTCTTGTTAATACATAAAAATGTATTTTTACGATCAGAATTAATTCAGAATTAATTCAGCAGTAATCACCTATTGCAATAAACTTACTTCAAGTCACTGCAACCGCAGCATTAACCCATTATGGGTGTTTGCAGTGCAGGTCAATATCCTGAAACACTATTATCAGGTTTAGCTACTTGTAATAGACTTCAGATGTTAAAGTATTGCACAGACATAAATGTAAGAGTTCTTGACATTCTTTGAACATCTGTGTCTTAACTGACAAGTTAATCAGTTTTGTCTCTTCTTTCAGTATTTTCCCTTTTGTGAGTTCTGCAGCCTCAGGACAGTCAAGCATGAAAAAAAAATCAATTAAAATTATACTTCATAAAGCAAATCTGGAAGTTTTTTACATAATACAAAATAAAGTTGTTCTATTTTACATCTCTTCACGATTCAAGCAATCAACTTTGTACATTAGAAGTCTTCACAGCTACAAAGCATGATCTTTGCAAATAGTGGCATGGAAACAGGTAGGTACCCTGTGAAAATCAAATGCATTTCCAGTACTGATTTTCTTTCAGTATTTTGTTAGCCAAGTTGATGTCTATATTTGTTTCAGCCAGGCTGCAGAAATCAGAAACTAAGTCTGTTTTTTCTTACAGTTTGTACTCACCATCATATGTTTTAACACTCGGAGCTGGTTTCACAGACAATTCTCTTATCTAAAGGAAAAAACACAGATACATGAATATATACAAATGTAAATGATCAATATCTAGAATGAACATTTAGCAGGAAGTACCTAGTTTCAGTACTATTCCGTAAGAGTAATTATGGGTTATGAGTTGGGAAAAAAAATACTACTTCTGTGTCCAATATATATTTTGTTCTTGCTTAATGAATGTTCCTGTGTTGTCTTAATGTCCACTCATGCTTTGTACATCCTGTTATTGCAAGTTACAAAGTCAATGACAGCAGACTTAGGGGCCACTTCAGCACTTAAGAGTTTCAATACTTTCTTCCTCAGCAATTCATACCCCATTTTGCAAGCCTGGCTTCCAGTACAGGGAAACACTGGAGTGTTTAATTGCACATTGATTTTAGATGCATGAACAGTTCTCCTCTCTGCTTTACAGGTTTGTCTATGTGACACCCCAGGAAAACCATTGAACTAACAGAGTAAAGGAAATACGCTGTCTGTAATGGGATCTAAAGAAAACAGGAAACTTGTGAATCCTATATCACTAAAACAATGTTCTGCACTCCAATTCCCCAAAGAGAAGAAGAATATGAATCATTCAAACACATAGCCACTGTCAGATGGAGCTGGCACAAGATATTGGACCCTGATCCTCTTTATTTATCAGTTTGGTTATAGCCAGTAGTGCCTCTATTCATTGTCCATTAAGTTTAGATTCTGCAAAAGTGTTAGCTATTTCTCAATCCCTTTTATTTTCCAGGAATTGAGAATGTAGATGTGTGCAACTGTATTTCACAAACACCAAACTTGGACTCCTCTGAACCTATTACCCATCTGTGGTCATACTGTTATCTTTCCAAAGGTAACTTTATTGAGGAAGTTCATCTGTGATTGTCCACCATTTCTCCAGCTATAAAATTTGGGAAGGTGGAGATTAAAAAGCTATTATTTGTCTTTCCATTTTTTAAGCATTCAAGTATAAGTTTAACATTAATCTCAAGCAAAATGTGTAAAATCAGATTTACAAAGAATGCACTATCTAATACAGGAGTAGGCCACATAATCATGCCATGGTCTAAACT
Source organism: Cardinalis cardinalis (assembly GCA_014549065.1). NCBI lineage: Eukaryota > Metazoa > Chordata > Aves > Passeriformes > Cardinalidae > Cardinalis > Cardinalis cardinalis. Next base: position 4,865,323 of record JACDOX010000048.1, read on the forward strand.
CCAGACTACCCAGATCTTCCCCCACCAATCACCTCTAAAAATCTATAGTTATGTTTCAACAAAACCTTATTTTAGGCAAAACCAATTAATTTCCAAACATAGAATCACAGGCTATCTCACACTGGATGGGACCTACAAGGATCAAGTCCAATTCCCTCATTGGACTACCTAAAACTTAAACCTAAGGGCATTGTCCAGACATGCCAAGAGCTCTAACAGGCTTAGTGCCATGATCACTTCCCTGGGGAGCCTGTTCCAGTGCCCAACCACCCTCAGGGTGAAGTACCCTTTCCTAATGTCCAATCTGAACCTCCCCTGCTTCATTCCATTTCTTTGTGTCCTATCACTGATCACCAGAGGGATCAGAACCTCCTCCTCCATTGCCCTCCTTGAGGCTGTGATGAGATCACCTCTCAGCCTTCTCTTCTCCAAGATGAACAAGCCAAGTAACAAGAGCTGCTCCTCCTAAAATGCCCTCAAGACCTTTGATCACCTTGTTTGCCCTCCTCTGGATGTGCTGAAAGTCTGGTGCCCTTCTTATACAGAGGGCATCAATAGATAACCATGTTCTGAAACTGCACACAGCACTCGAGGTGAGGCAGCACCAGCACAGAGCGGAGCAGGACAATCCCCTCCCTCAATCAGCTGGAGTTGCTGTGCCTGATGCACCCCAGGACATGGCTGGCCCTCATGGCTTCCAGGGCACTGCTGATTCACATTCAACTTGACATCACCTCAAACCCCCAGATGTYCTTCTGCAGGACTTCTCTCCAGCCTCTTGTTCCCCAATACATGGGTATAAGCAGGGTTGCCCCATCTCAGGTGAAGAATCTGGCACTTGGTCGTGTTACATTTCCCATGGCAATATTTCAAATAATTATTCTCACAGTAATGAATATGATACTTTATTTTTAGTGTGAAAAGTAATGTATTTTCAGATTTCAAACACTAGACCCTGTTATGATTAAATCCTTTACACTATCAAAAAGTTTTGGTTTATTAAGCCTTTCTTTATCAAATGTGTTTTAATTCCTGGTACATTCCTGTGTCTCTTTTCCAGATCTATTCTTATTTATTAACATAATCTCCAAAGCCTAACCAAAGCACTCCAGCAATACTATTAAAAACTGCGAATATTGAATATCAGAGAAATATAAAACCAAAGTGCTAGTATAGTGTTTCTCTGTGTCCTGTTCTCTCTGAAACAGAGTGTTTCACAAAACAGACCTGCTTCCTCTGACTAATAATCAGATCATTCTGCTCCTGAAGCCTCTTCTCCAATTCTTCTATCCTCTTCCTGTAAAAGATGTTATTTCTGTTCAGGTCTTCCCTCGCTGATGTTTTGGTGTTCTCAACCTCCGACCGTAGCTACAAAGCAATCAGAAGAAAAGTAACATCATATTAACACTATACAAAATATTCTAATGCTACAAAGTCTAAACAAGCAAGTGTCATGCTCAGACATTTTTAACAATTTTTTTCTCTCAGCAAAAACCTGGCGTCTTCTGTGACTTCACTAGGACTTGTATATATCATAGAACAGCTGTCTGGATCACTTTTGAATTACACAAGGAAGACTACCTAAATCTCAATATAAAGAAAAGGACATACAAACACATTGCTGAGATTGCCTAAAAATAAGATTGCAGGAAAAAGTGTGCAGATCTATAAAAATGTTTTAATTATAAATAGTGTCCAGCAATGATACTTTAAGGAGGTGATATGTGAATCTGCATAATAAACCTAGTATATTACCTCCATATGTGGAAGAAAGGGAACATTATTTAGGTGCAGCATCTCAAAAGTAATACTTACATTACTTCTCCCTTATTMTATTCTTGCACTGTATGTGGGTGTATCTTTAACTACATCCTTTTTGGGGACTGTTCCATGGTTCATCCCCAATGTTTTCTTGCCAGAGGAGGAGAAGCATTGGTCAGACCACTATGATCTGCTCAGTTCTTACATGGTCACGCAGATGAAAGGAAAATGAAAGGAAAAGAAGCAAGAGAAACAAAGCAGCAAAGAGATTAAAAAGAAATGCAGATGTAAAAAGAAATCTGAGGAATAAAGCTCTGTATAGTAAAATATATAAACTGATGCAAAATAAAATCCCATGGTGTTTTCTCCTAGAAAAGCTGAACAGATTTTGCATTAGAAAGCTACAACAGAAAAAGCAATAGAGAAGTGATAAGAAGTAGAAAAAAAAGACTGAGACATATGCCATAGGTCCATGGTAGCAGCAGGTACAGGGTGGATGAAAGCTACATGTTGGCAAGTCAGATCTTAACTATTCAGCTACATAACATAGAATATACTGTATAATACAGTGCTCAGAGAAACAGCTGTAAACTGTAAGTTTTTCAAAAGACAGATACAGTTTCAGTTTTCTGTCAGATTCTGAAATGCTAAATTCATTTTCAACCCTGGCCTTAACTGAAACACCAAGATCCTACCATAACAGAAACACAGAGGTGATAAATRCAGCTAAGAGGACATACTCTTATAAAATTTTGATATCTGGCAGATGTACCAGAGCATATCAAGAACTACTGAAAGAGTAAATTTAAAAACAAAAGTCTCCTTTAGGTGTAAGTGGTTTGCTGTGCCACTTACCAGGGACGTTTCTGTCTCATGGTCATGACACTTGGCTTGCATACAAGACACCCACTTTTTTTCCTGCATAGAGGAAATCCACATTAATTCTTGCAAGCATTTTGTTTGATATATGCAGCTTTATTTTTCTAAATAAAGCATAAATACTAAAAAGATGACAGATTTGATGAAATTTGAGTAACCCAGTATTTAACGCCTAGAACAGTTGATTTATATATCTCATTGTAGTTTTCTTACCAATCACTCTAGAAACTGTATTTTCTCTTTGATTTGTATATGCAGTCACTGTGAGTGAGAAATACACAAGCATTTTGATACATCTCTGTGTATTAACAAAAAGAGTAGTAAGCGTAAGGGGTTTTCACTCTAAATAATGTAATTTTGAGCACTCATTAACAATATATTTTGCATAATAACGACAAAACCCCAGAATTAACATATGAGTTTTAGAGTGAAGCCAATTTTCTTTCATGAAATAAATAAAAAAACATAAAGCAAAACTAAGTTTTGCGCATCTTTGCACAGAAGTGATCAAACTTCTGTATAACACCAGCAGTAAACAAAGGTTTTCACATCCCAAAAACCATGAAAGAAAACAAAAGGCACAGGTTGGAAAATCCTGTCAGAAAGTTTCCTAATTTTCTTTTTCATTTTGGGAAATGGAATATTCCAATTTTTCTGTAAGTGGCCTCACAGATGGGTAAACAGAAATGCTTTATTAGAGCCTTCTGGAATTGAATTGCCACCACACTTGGCAAAGACAGATATACTTAATCATAAAGAATAAGTGAATATCAATAAATAAGCATCAATTACTTAAATTATAATAGATAAAGAAAATAAATCCTTGTTTGCCATTATATGGATAGTATTAAGTAGTATTAAATCTTTAAAACTAGGAATTTTTGGCATTAAAAACAATGAAAATTTTACTTAGGGATTTCATATCCTACTCAGAGATGAAGAAAAACAAAAAGAAAAAAAGTAAACTGTCAAAAGCAATACATTAAATTACAGTGTTACCTGTTTTTCCAGAAGTTTAATCACATATGGATGATCCCGAAGATGATGAGGTTTCTCCTCTGTAAACTCATGGCTGTCTTTCAGTGTTCCTAAATTGGATTTTTGTTGCATATTGGACTTTTGTAATTCTAACAGTTGCTAATAGGAGGGAGGAGGAATACAAAATTTTCTTTAAACACAGTTATGCAGAGATTGCATCAGATATTTCTCCCATTTCATGTGAGGTCAGCATTTATCAAATTTCACGTCATCAATAATATCTACATCTAAAATAAATATGACTTGTAAAAGTACACAGGACCTAGCAGCTGCAGAATGTAAGCTGCTCTGGAAATGCCATGCAGATTTGATTTCTGACCCAGCCATACTTTCATGATTCTCTTGCTAGTGAGCATTTCCAAAGCATGTACTGAAAACAAATTAATTCTGTCATGACGGTAATGCAGAGGTTAGTGTCCTCCACACCACTTATGAAAATATTAACATAAGGATACTTAACATGCAGCAACCACAACAATATCTACTAACCTATAAACAGGCATGCAAAGGCTGAGGAGTACAGAAAAAAACTGACATAACTGTTGAAGGGATCATTCATTCACACAAAGCAATCCTTTAAATAAAAAGACCTGCAACCTGAAATTATGTTAATAAAATACCTGTATACAAAGATACAATTACAGCTACCATTCAATCATTGTTTTTAAGAGTTCTATAGGAAGAGCTTTACAATGACTATATCACATTTCAAATATGTGAAATTCACTGCCATCTATTGTAAGGGATTCAAGCTTTAAAATGTTGGAAAATTTAAATTGCTTACATTTTCTAAGGTTGAATTTCTTGAATGTAAGTCCTTAAGCTCTTTCGTAAACATATCTTTCACTTTTTCTATTTGATCAGCAAATTTCTCTCTTTCCTCGTCTTTCCATCTATGAAATGATTGTAGAAACTCTTCTTCTTTTGATTTTTGCTGCTCGCATTCCTGAAATTTAAAAAAAAAAATTATTGGTGATTTTTCCTCATGTTTAATACAACTTAAAGCTCCCAAACTACATGTGGAATGCAGTCACTTTCAACATTTGGGAAATATTGTGACATCAAAAAACATAACACCAGATTTTTTTAAGAATTCTAGGGTAGCAAATTATGCATTTTGCTAAACAAGCTAAACAAGTATGCTTCAAAACAGTTCAGGCAGTTTATTATTTTTTACTGAAAAACACACAAATGACCTTACTCAGTCATATCAAAGATTCACTTACTTCAGTATCCTGTTCTCACAGAAGCCTTAAGTGTGTAAGTAAGAAAGGCTAATATTGGGGCAAGCAAACATGCATGTTCTCCTTCAGTCTCTAAGTTGCCAGCTGTTTTCAGCTCAGAGGACTTCTGGAGCCTGATACAGTCCTGTGAACTTCATTAACTGCATAAACTTCAATACATTTCTCCTCATATACTTTGCAGTCATCTCCTGCAGCTGCATCAGCTTTAGCAACTGCAACACCTTTTGCCAATGAGCTCCACAAGCTGCGTAAAGAGCCAAGCACTTTTCTTGTTGAAGCTAAGTTTGAATCTGGCTCCTGCTAAGTACATTTGATGGATTCTGAGCCCTGAACTGGAGAACAGAGAGAATCACTATTCACTCTGTGTAACTCATGACTTCACAGGTATCATTATCTCACCCTCCATCTTCATCAAGAGTTTGTCTCTTTTTCAGACTGAGAACTCTCAGCATGCTCAGTCATTTTAAATACTGACTGCTCATCTTTGTAGCCCATCTCCATAACTTTTATAGCTCTGTCCTATCCTTTTTGAGATGAAGGGACTAGACTCACACAACACATTTAGGCTGTGGCTTGCACAGTGATTTTTCAGAATAATTGGTAGTATTTGATTTTCTTTGCTAGCTGCTACTAACATTTCCCCAGAGCTATATTATCACAAGCTTAAGATCTCGCCCTTCAGTAACAGCACACAGCTCAGAACCCATTGTTTCATAAATTAAATTAGAACTATTTTATCCCTATATGCCTTTACCCCACTTCATCCATTAGATTACTTCAACCATTCCACTACACAGTGAGGAACTTTTATATAGTTCTCAAATTGTTTAAAGTCCTGCATTTCACTGCCCAGGACATACATATCTTTTAGGAAACACCAACATTTTTCCATCACAGCATTCACTCTGAATTTGTTCTCTATAACATGCAATCATTGTACAACTAGGAAGAACAGGATCATCTGTATCCATCAATCAAGGATAAGATCTTGTGTTCTTTCAATCAAAAGATAGTAACATTGTGCCACCTGAATTGACAGTGGATGTCAGTCATGGCAGATAAACTGTAACCAGTCACACCACACATTTCTATCTTCCCTGACACCCCAGAAAAACAGAGAAGTTTTGAAAGCTTCTTGTTGTGTAACACTGCAGACTGTAGCTTCAGGACATTTCAGGTAGTCCCCTTGCAGTTAGGAGTCTCAGCTAAGACAAGTGACTTCAAAAGAGGCCCCTAAGGCACCAAAAAATCTACATTGTTATGAATGAATGTGTTATGAATAATCCAAGTTCCACCTCATAGGTAAAACAATGCTTTGGGGGCAGGAGAAATATGTTATAGATGTACTTCTCAAAAGCTAGGCACAAATGAATGAGTAGAATACCGTCCACACGTCCACATAGGCCCAAGACCCATTATTCTGACAGTGCCTGCACTCCTAAGTGAAACTCTAGCAGCTTTTGATTCAGTCATTCAGGACTTTTGAAAACGGAAGCTGAATACTTCCAAGAAAGGAGGAACAAAAGGACTGAAGAAGGAGAAGTCTGAAGCTGAGTTCACGGAAAACAACACTCCATGTTTTACAGAAGATCAGGGTTTCCTCTCAAAACAAGGAAGAAAATAATCATCCATCATAGACTATCAGGTTGGAAGGATCAGATTGGATTATCCTCCGGGATAATCTGGTCCAGCCTTTCTTGACAACAGCACAAACTAGACAAGGTGGCCCAGGCCCTTGGCCAGCTGAACCTTGAAAGTGATCAACTTTGGGAAATTCAGTACTTCTGTGGGTTGAGTGAACACAGTTCAAAGTGCTAATTCTTTTGAGATATTCACATTACTTACTAAGTATTACCTTAGACAACCTGGCTAAATTAGCCTGTTGTTCAAATTCTAACTGGGACTTGGTGAGCTGCAACTGCTCCTTCAGTTTTTCAATCTCATCCTGCAATTTTTCTATATTTCCTTTCTTCTTCTGTTCTGTTTGAAAGAAACACAGATTTTAAGAAGGTTTGTTGCAATTTCTGGAACTGTAATACTTACTGCAAATATGTTTCTAGTGTTTCAGTAACATTTTCACAAAGTGTGACTTTCTTAAACCATTTTCCTTCCCACTACCATGATTCTCCATAGATGCTTTTAAACACATATATTCTCTGGATTGCTAACTTATCCTCAAATACTTGTACCACTGACATGTGACATAGTTTATGAAATATTTGTATGATAAAGCATTCTATAACCTAATTTCAAAGGAATCTAAGCAACACAGGCTCAAGGATGTACGAAGGACAAAGTGAACCTCAGTTATTCAATCTCTTAGGTTAAGTTTATTCTAAATAACTTTTGTAAGGAGTCCAGTTGGAATACAACAAGTTATTTACGTGGAAAGAATTGGGGGAATATCAAACAAAAAATGTTAAAATGTGCAAAAATCACAATAATCTTCAACTGTGAAACATTTTATCAATTTATCAATTATTTACTTGTCCATCATCTGGGAATCTGAATATTATTTCAGAAATAACTGAATTGGATATTTTCCCCAGAGAGCCATCTCAGGCTTTTATACAACAATTACTTCAACTGTTTCTGCAGCATCTTACACTATCATTTTTATCAAGTGTAAGGTGCACAAGAGCTTCTTTCTTTTTAAAATATATTCACACTTCCTCAGCTGCTTATTCAGACCCCTCTCACTCTTGCTGCTGTTTCATTTGCCTGACAAGCTACACTTCAGACCTCATTAGATTCTTCCCACTTTTTCTCCTCCCAAATCCTCCTTTTTTCCTAACTTGTTCTTATTTTAACCACTGTTATTTGTTTGTCCTTARCAACAAATAATAAGCATGCAGCCTAGTAGGAAAGAGAGAAATTAGATATGATTGAAAGAAACTTTGACATCATTGTTTTTCAAACTAAACATCTTTTAGTGAAGAGAGAAAAAAAGTATTCAAGTTAGTGGTAAAGCAACCTTGAGTATCATAGATAGATGAAGGAAACTGTTCTTAACAGTTTCTCTTTCTCACTACATTTTACAGTCACTTTAGTTCAGGAGACCCTGATCCTATTCAAACTAATTTCAGGTGGGGTGGACTATTTATGTATTTATAATTATTATATATTTACAAAATTTATTTTCCTTAGTGCAGCTTGTTCATTTTACCCACACCTTCATAACATACATGCCTGAAGAGGAACTGTGCTCTGAAATGTGCTACTGGCTAAAGTATTCTACAGAAAYGCTAGTTTGAAAAGATGCTGCAGATATAGCACACAGGTTTTTGTTAACTATTTTCCAGAGACTGAAACATATGTTGCCCAATACATTGTATCAGTCAGTGGCACTTGCATTCACATAAGCTGGGATCTGCCACTCAAAAATTAAAAGTAAAAATTTTTCTTCCAAGTTACACAAAATCATGGACTGCACATCCTCACTGTATTTACACTTTTCTAAACCACCTCTCTCAATTTTTTTGATAATTAAAGTACATACCGATCTCAGACTCTCCTGGGTGACGCCTTTGAATGTGACTTTGTAAAAAGGAATAGGTCATAAAAGCCTTTTCACAAAATGGACACTACAAAAAATTAAAAAAAAACAGTTAAAAGAACATTAGTAACATCTTTTTGGTAAATACAGTGGTTAAGGTTTTGAACAGGTTATTACATTTTGTTCAAATGTAAAAAGAAGGTAACTTCAACAAATTCCATCTCACAAGAATAAGAACAAAAATTCTCATGGTACCCAATTTCTGTAAAGTCATTAGTATATTAATGCTATTTAACATTTCACAGTGATGGTCATGAGCAAGAATTTGATTGTGCTAGGCACTGCACAAACTGAACAGAACAGACTCTGGCCAAGCAAGTTCAAATTCAGATATAAACCACAGATAATGATTCATATATGTAGGTAGAGGACTATAAAGAAAAGGCATGACAACCCTGTTCAGCACAATACACAGACTCCAGCCAACCAGTAGCTCAGGTGTTAAGATTCATGCAACACCACAAAGTAGAGCACCACACAGCTGGAGAAAACCAATAATGATGGGTTTGAGTATATGAGTTGTAAGATGGCAATACTCAAAGGACGTGTAAAATACTCAGGCATTTCAACCAAGGTAAAGWAGCAGTACACAATTTTGCAAGAAAAGGTATGCAGCTACATTAGTATGCCACCTAGAATCCTTCTGAAGCACAAAGTTCTTTCAATTACTGTTCCTATAATTAACCTACTAGTTTTGAATTTAAATTTGAAGTCAAATTTGGATCCCATCCTTTTTGTTCACCTTCAAAATACATTCCACTAATGTTCAGAATATATTAAAAATAGGTGGGTTGTACAAGGACAGAAGCTGCATCTACAAACGCTGTAACATACTTTAAGACTATGCATGAGGGCCCCTCATCACTTTATGGTCACTCATTACCTCTATCTTATGCTTTTTTTTTCAAATAAATACATTTTAACAGACCACAGACACTCAAAAAAGTAATTTTTACTTATCAGTGTGATATGACAGTAAGAAATCAGCTTAACAGGTTCAAGATCTTGTCACCGTAATCAATGCCAGCAGGAAGATCTGGGGAGCTACAGGCCTGTCAGCCCAACCTCGGTGCCTGGCAATGTTCTGGAACAGATCACCTTCAGTGTGATCCAATACAGGGCAACCAAACAATCAGACCCAGCCAGCATGGGTTTAGGAAAGGCAGGTCGTGCCTGACTAACCTGATCCTTTTATTACCAGGTGACCTGCCTAGTGGTTGAAGGAAAGGCTGCGAACATTGCCTACTGGACTTCAGCAAAGTCTCAGCACCATCTACCACAGCATTCTCCTGGAAAAGCTGGCAGCTCATGGCTTGGACAGGTGCACTCTTCTCTGGGTTAAGAACTGGATGGATGGCCAGGCCCCAGGATTGTGGTAGTGTCGCATCCAGTTGGTATCTGGTCACTATCATGTCCCCAGGGATCAGTGTTGGGGACAGCCCAGTTTAATATGTTTGTTGATGATTTGGATGAGGGGATTGAGTGCACCTTAAGTAAATTTACAGACAACGCAAATTAAACAGGAATGTCGATCTGCTGGAGGGTAGGAGTGCTCTGCAGAAGGATCAGGATAGGATGGATTGACAGACAGAGGTCAACTTTATGAGGTACAGCAAGACCAAGCACCAGGTCCTTCACTTCAGCCACAAAACCCCCCTGCAGCATTACAGGCTTGCGGCAGTGTGTATAAAGGTGCTCAGTGGAAAAGGACCACAGGGTGTTGGTCAGCAGCTGCTGAACATGAGCCAGTGTGTGCCCAGGTGGCCAAGAAGGGCAGTGTCATCCTGGCTTGTATCAGCAGTAGTGTGGCCAGCAGGACCAGAGCACTGATTGTCCCTCTATATCCAGCCTTGGTGAGGCCATACCTCAAATTCTGTGTCCAGTTGTGGGCCTTCACTACAAGAAGGACATTCAGGGCAGAGAAGGGCAATGGAACTGGGGAAGGGTCTGGAGGGTAAGACCTACCAGGAACAGCTGATGGGGCTGGAGTTGTTCAGCCTGCAGAAAAGGAGGCTCAGATCTTATCACTCTTTACAACAGCCTGAAAGGAGTGCGTAATTACACAGGGGTCAGCCTCTTCTCCCAACTGACAAGTGACAGGACAAGAGGACTTAGCCTCAAGCTGTGACAGGGAAGGCTCAGGCTGGACATCAGAAGGAATTTCTTCATTAAAAGAGTGGTTAAACATAGGCATGGACTGCCAAGGGAGGTGGTGGAGTCACCACTCTGGAGGTGTTCAAGAAATACTGAACACTGCACTTAGTGCCATGGTCTAGTTGCCAAGATGTTGATCAGTCAAAGGCTGGACTTGATGATCTCAGAGGTCTTTTCCCCAAGCTAAATGATTCTGTGATTATGTGAGATTCCCAAATTTCATATTATATTTAAAATGCTGCCACTGGTAGTCGGGTAGCCTGTAAAATACGCTTTTCAGCAAACACTAAAGCCATGAATAATTAAGACAAATTTTGTTCAGCAAATGCAAGACCTAATACAAAACCAAAATAAAGTGATATAATATGGCAGCAAAGCATTACTTCTAACCAAGAGGGAGCTTACAGTGTAACAGATTGCACATGATTTACAGAACTAAATTGGCTGTGAAATAATATTATCCATTCAAGCACAAACTTCATGTCAGCTTGACTTGCTGGTAGTGAAAGAAAGCTCTTACTGCAGGAGACAGGATTAACATAGGGAACATTTAGGTTTTGAATTATGCAACATTTTTCTTGCAACTACTTTTCAGTGTTAACTACAACATGCACTTTATGCCTACATTGTACATGAGAATGTAAGATTTCCAAACAATGTATCAAAAAAGTGAAAAATATTGTTTAAAATTAATTTTGTATTACTCACATGAAGGTAATGACCAATCAGACTTAAATTTATGACTTGTAGGTATCAATACTATTTTATAGTAGCATTTCATGGTTAAACTTATATTGATCTTGGATTAAAGGCATTACAGCTGAATTCCAAAACATTTACGTTAGCTGTAAAGTGCACCTCTGCTAAAAAAGGCTTATTTGTAAACAAGTAACAGGCTTATTTGCAAAACATCCAAGACTTTGAGGGGATGGAGTCTGAACTACCCTCTCAGGAACACCAGAAAAGCCCCTCTTACCTGGTAACAAAGATCATGGCACAGAAAAATATCACAGAGCTATTGTTTACTGATCACACTACTACCCTGCATTTACAAACACTGGGAAGAGTTTAAATTATTTTGGCATTCAAACTCAGAATCCTGAAAACACTGTAGAACTTCAGGTATTGTTCAACATCATTCTCTGAATGCATTCTTCTCATATGAACTTAAATAACTTCTAGAGAAAAGAAATAGAAGAATGAAAGGGGAGAGGGGAGATCAGAAGTTTACTTTATATGAAATCAAATTACAAATGGGAAATAGATTTCCATCTCTGTTTTACTGGAAATGCCATTGAACAGATTAGCAATGAGACAAGTTTACTACCATGTTTTTCAGCTTCCACAGAGACAAGTGCACACTAAAAATATTTCTGGAAAATTTGGTAACATTTGGCAATCACAGTGTGAGAACTATTTAAGTTTACACATAAAATGACACATTTACCTTTTGCAACACAGGACAAACTGCTTTGTGAGTTGCATAAAGGTTGTTTTTTTTTTTAATAATATCATATCAGCAGCTTGTCCTCGAGACTAACACTTGAATGCACGAACCTTGCTTCATGTATAGTTCTACTCTTGGGGCATAAGGTACATTTTCCCTTACAGAAACACTTGAGCCAAGTTAGCTGATGTCTTACATATTGAACTTTGCCTGTAACTTTAAACATACAGGGCTAGCCTGAAATCATGTTAAGTCTGTGCCCAGTGTACGCTTTAGACTTCAGATTACATTTGAAGCTGAAATTTGCATTCCCGAAACCTGAAAACGCTGACGCTGAAAAACACTTAGATCAAACTACCACACCGTTGTAGTGAGACAAAAAACCCCTCCCAGTATAAAGAGAGTGCCATGACACTGTCAGTCAGAATAGCTGTGTAGTAAGGTTCTTAAGGAAGACCTTTTAGGAACATATTGTTGTGGAATCGGAGCTGTGCTAACTCACTGAAGCTCTTTACCATCTTGCCTGAGTCACCTCTGAATCACACACACAAGCAGAAACTTTGTGCCTGGAGAACATCAGTGCAGGACAGTGCATTACTGCTCAGCATCAGTTCCAATGCATTTGCCCTGTGTGTTTTCTGACCACGCAGCTGGCAGACAAGGAAAGACAGCAACACAACAAAGTAGTAACATTTTTATCATAGGTTTTGTATGTGTGTGTATCTGACATTTCAGATGCATCTAAAGCAAATCCAAGAGTAAAGAGCATTTGTTAGTAAAAAGAGGATTTGTTAAAGATGATGTAGCATTCTCCCAAGAGTCTCTGAAACACAGATGGAACCACAAGTGCCAGCAATGCACTTCCTTTTGCAAGGTCACTGGTCCTTGCAGTTCCAGCCTTTCACTCAGCAAGCAACTGCACCCCAGCAGAGTGGGGCTGCTCTGCTGCCCATCCCAGCAGGCTCAGAGCTCACAAGGTGGGGGTGACTGGGCCACCAGGCCCTCTCTTCTCACCTGGTGGTAGTTGGCTCGTGCCTCCAGCATAATCTGCTGGGTGCTGATCATCTTCTTTCTCCGCCGGCATTCTTCCTTAAGCCCCTGGATCTCCTGCGAGCGCTGGGCCACCTCCTTAGCCAGCTGGTCACGCTGGGCCTGTGTTTCTCTCAGGGCCTCCTCCAGGTTGCCGAGCTGGGCGCTGAGGTATTCCTGGGAGTGCAGCAGGTACTCGGTAGAGAGCTGCGCCAGGCGCAGCAGCTTCAGCAGCAGTGGGTCTGCGGGGCCCTGGCAGTGCGGGCAGCACTCCCGCTCGGCGTTGCAGAAGGTGACATGCTCCAGGAGCGCCTGCAGGACCGCCACGTCCCCCTCCCGCGCCACCCGCTCCACGTCCACGGTGCTCAGCCGCCGCCAGTCCGGGTTCTCGTGCCGCACGCGGAACTGGAATGCGGGAAACGCCGCCGGCCCCGCGCCGGGCCCGGTTGCAGGCGGGTGGTAGGTGCGCTGGGAGAAGGGCTGCGGGAGAGAGAC